>JARYGA010050541.1:0-45349 GCA_030545235.1 Helianthus tuberosus | reverse complement strand
ACACTGGTGTGTTTAGTGTGCAAGTTCTACAGGTGCATGCATACTAGAGGCTCTCACAAAGCGTCACCATTATCATTTGATCCGGAGATTGAAAAAACATTAAGGCAAAATCGCATGTTAGTACGAGAAAACAGAATTATTGGTTCACCCACATCACCCATCACACCACGAAACATCATGCAAGAATCTCAAGTACCACCCACAACGGGTCAAACGACCTCGTCATTTATACCTACTTCCACACACCCATCACCAAACACAACCATACCTAATACCACGACAATTCCTACTCCACCTCATGATACAACACTACAACCAACACAACCGATCACTACTCAAGTCGAACCTAGTCTTACCTTTAGCCCATCTACTACAATTCCACCACTCACTCATTTCTTCCCGGTTTCAGGGCAATCATCCTCAACCTATACAGTACCACAAGGTTCAACTGTTGTCCATGCTACTTCTACATTTAGACCATCAAACCAGTCGGGTTTTCAATACTCGACCATTCCATTTGGGCAAACTTCGGGTATAGGGGGAGATGGATATGAAGAAGGATACGAAGATTTTGATGGCTATGATGAAGATGGGTATGCTTATGGGGGTTATGGTGATCAAGGAGATTTCGGTTATGTGCAAAGCCAATCTCAAGGGATGGCAAGTGTAGGTGGAATGCCACAACAACAACTCCTACCACAACATATTCGGCCAAGACCACAAGGGCTACAAATGCAACGTCCTATACCATTGCAACAAGTTCGGCCGCAAAACGTACAACCTCAATTCCAAAGGCCGATTCAACACCAACCGATGCCACAACAACAATTTCAACCACATGTACCACAAGGGCTTATACCAAGGCCAATGGGTCCTGTTCGACCAAGGGTTAGGTTGGGGGTGCCAAGAAGGCATTTTAGAGAAAATGTGAGGGGAATTGAAGCGCATTTTAGGCCGATAATCACTCAAAATCCCTCACCGGTAGTTATTCCTCACAATGATCAAGGGAGGACTTTTGAAGTTAGAACAAATTCTTTGCAAAGTTTGCCGAAATACAAAGGGCTAGCAACGGAGGAGCCGTATTTTCATTTAGAGGCCTATGACTCAATTTGTAATACTCTTGGGAGTCAAGGTTTTTCGGCCGACGATGTCAAGTTAGTTTTGTTTCAGTTTTCTTTAGAGGACAAGGCAAAGAAGTGGTTCTACACTTTGCCCTCGGCATCTATTTATACTTGGGCGGAAATGCAACGAATTTTCCTAGACGAATTTTACACCGCCCAAAAGACTAACGATGCTAGGAAGGGGTTAAGGAGCTTTCAACAACAACATGGTGAAATGTTTCATGAGGCATTTGAGCGTTTCAATATGGCTATCCAATCAGGTGGCAATCCGTTAGTTAATGATGATCTTTGAAAATTGATTCAAGTACCCAAGTCCCAGACGTCACTCGATCGGGTGGTCGTTCGATCGGATGGCAACCCGATCGGACGGCAAACCGTTCGGCGTTCAGAACCTTGGAATTTTGAATAAAAATTTTAAGGGTGGAACCAAGTGCAACCCGATCGGATGGTAGGTCGATCGGACGACAATACGATCGGACGGCAATCCGTCCCAACGTTCAGATCGTCTTGACACTTGGTTTCGTTGTGGATTTTGCAATGTTGAATGAGTCGTTATGATAACTTGTTTAAACAACAGGAACCCCATCTTGACTCAAGTGACCCGATCGAACAGGAACCACCCTAGTCCGGCCGGTTCACAGTTCGAGACGGTTGTTCATATTCAAACCCGAAATCGATTATCTCTTGGATAGAACTCAGATCTTGAACTAACCCATCACTAAGAACGAGTAGGAGACCAGAACGAGCTCCGATTCTATCGGTTTTGAGTGCATTGAGAGTAAAAGAGTTGAAAGAAAGTTGGAAAACCTTCTCTCAATCCTTTTAACCATGAATTTGTGTAGATTTATGCGAAAATATTGTTTATTCATGTGGAAATCCTTCAGATCCTAGTTGTTCTTGGTGGAATGAAGCCAAACATTAAAGTTAATAAGAACTCCATGATGACATAATCCTAGAGCACCTCAAATCCAGTGATTTCACGGTTAAAAGTTGAGATTCAAAGGTAAAAATGAAGAAGAAGTGTGTGTAGAACATAGAAGTATAAGATTTAGGTTGAAAACTTACAAGAATCGAGAGAAATCGAGAGAAATGAGGGCTTGAGGTCGGCTGGTCGAACAAGGGAGCTGTCACATCACAAATGATGTGACAGGTGGGTATTTATAGGGTTTCCCAAAAAGGAAAGTGGGTGAAAGTGGCTGGTCGATCGGGTGGCAACCTGATCGGATGGCAATCCGATCGGATGGCCACTCGATCGGTTGGCCACTCGATCCTAGTGTTCGGCGCGACGAGTTTTGTCATTTCGATTCGCGTGTTGAGAGTTGCGATACGATTTGAGCGAGCGATGCGTTAGTATTTCCCATTAGTTACACAAATAACATAACTACTATATATAACATACAATCACTGTAATTAACTTGCGTTTAGCGTTTTCGATTCGGTTTGCGATGCAATAGATTTGCGATTACGATTGCGACTAACACCTCAACATAAACATAACATGCACAAGTAACACATAAATAGCACACACACGTAAAACAATACCCAGAACACATAATTCGAGTTGCGATAGCGGTAAGCGATAAGTCGATTAATGATACTTATGCGATTAAATAGCGATTACCCTCGATTATTAATAGATACTTGACGGGTGGTCCATAGGACAACCCTTAAAAGGTCTAAATGTACGCACATTCCATGGTTTATTCAGTTAATTGCTTGAACTTGGTAACCACTCTATGTTTGATGATGCAGGTGTTAAAGTACTTAAGATGAGGGATTTAGAAAGATTAGAAGGATGGCGGAAGTTGGCGAAATCGAGAAGTGAGGAAATGGCAAATTGATGAAGAAACAAGGAGAAGAAAGCCACTCAGCACCGTAACCTACGGCTCCCAGCCGTAGGTTACGGCTCCCATCAATTGACAAAAAGACCAGCCGTAAATCAGGAGCTCTTGGCCGTAAGACTCACTGCCAGCCGTAACCTACGGCAGGGAGCCGTAGGTTACGGCTCCTGTTGACTTGTTTGGCCATATTGACTGCCGTAACCTACGACTGGGAGCCGTAGGTTACGCCTCTGACTGATCCAAAAATGTAACTCTCGCATTTAATTGTCATTTTGAGGGGATTTATGGAGTCTTATCATTGGATTTCGGTTACTACTTCTAGGGGGGACGAATTTTGGGGAACTTTTGGAGACTTTTGGCAAAAAAAACATTATCCTAATCATTAGATTGGTGTGCTTTGAGCCATATGAACATTGAAACTCTTGTTAAGATGTTGTTTGAAGCTATGAGTGGCTAGGTTCTTTATGGTCATCCTAGGTTGAAGGTTTGTATGAGACAATTGTGTTTTGATTCCATATTTCTAGAATGGTAAACTCTATCTATGTTTTGTTTATCATGGTGTGTGATTGCTTATTTGTAAATTGTTGATTCTTATGACATTCTAGTTTGAAACCATACGTTCTTGGTGCCGTTGGCAATCGAGATATCATGGGTAGAAGTAGGATTGGGTAAGGGTTGATTGGTCTTCGGGTAACAACCTCACGTTCTAGGAATCTGAGTACTTAGTTCCCTTTTATCACAATAAGTAATTACACGCGAACTATGTCTATGTAGTTCTTTCTAGTGGATGATAGCACAATTGTTGAAGCAAACCAGAAACTTAGGATGGTCATTCGTCTCCAAATTGTTTACAAACTCAACTTTCATTTCGCAAATTAATTAGTATTCTTAGTTTTTAAAACCAATCCAATCAAACCAACTCTTGAAATTTACTTTTATTGCAATTAGTGTAGTTTTAGTCAAGTTAGCTAATCTTTGAAATAACACATTTTCCACAAACTCCCTGTGTTCGATACCCACTTACCGCTATCTACTTAGTTGTATTTGGATTAAATTTGATTGTGACCACGACATCACGTTAATACTCCACATAATACAACTAAAGCAAATAAATAAATAGATTCGATTACAAGTCAAAGAAGTTGAGCAAGGAATGACAGATCACCATTAGTAATCTTTTCTTCCTTTGACTTCAATCTTGACTTTGACTTTCGAAACACGGGGTGTTACATTAGGAGCCACTTTTTGTAAAAATAAACTACTAGCTAGGGATTACCCTAAGAAAGACATTTTGTATGATCTTGTACTAGGAGGACTGAGTCCCCTAAACATATGACAATGAACGATCTACTTGTTCCTTTTGATAAATCACAGGTAATGTATTAGGGCAGACGTGCCCAGAAACTACAAACCTAACGATAATCAACACATGTGTAAAAAGGTGTACCTGACACACGAACGGAGCATGTCTTCAAGGGTACGAATTTTTCTTTAAGTCTGACTGCAACACCTCGTAAAATCACGACCAATATAATGAAGACACGTGTCATGGACTTTAAACGTGTAACGAATTGAATATGAGGGACTAAAGTTGACAAACGAAGAAAATATATGTATATAAGGATTCAAAGTGTCAACATTTGATAATTATGCCTTTTAACAACCCTACTCGATGTTTATACCCTTAAACGAATGAATCATGAAGCGTATGAAACCATTTGTGGAAGAAAGTGAAAGTTACAAGACTCGAGGGTTAAAAGTGTCAACATGTTTAAGTTATACCTCTGAGTGACCTTTTAGCGAACTCGGAGCCTTGTAACGATTAATTATACTCCCAAGAATAAGTGATAAAAATTTCACAAGGTTTCGATATCGTATGAGGAAGATACGTTAACTTTCGTAATTAAGGGGTTAAAAGCTTCAACGAGGCAAAACTTGTGTTTTCGGTTATCGTTTAACGAAACCGGACCTAACGATGTTTGGTTATATATCATGGATCATAAAAATATAAATTTCATGGGTTGATTGTGCTCAAAATGAAAGATTTGAGGTTTTAAAGGACCAGGGGTCAAAACTGCCAAATTTTAAACTTGTTTGGCTGGTAACTGGGATGGTGGCGCTGCGCCACCACAGATGTCCTCTGCCGTCGCGTGACGCGACGGCCTGATCAGGGCAGATTTCATGCATAGCTGCGAGTACAGCAGGTTGCACCGCCTTAGAAGCCTTGTATTCGATTCTAGGGGCTTGTTTGATGGTTTTTCATGCATAGGGACACTTGTAAATGATCAAGGAACATCTGTTGACTATTGTGGAATGATCTTGTGACTTGTTCTTGGCTATATAAAGAACTTAGTTCCAACCATTTTTATTTGCTCATTCCAAAATCACTTCAAGACAAGCTTCCTGATCCTCAAGCAAGTTTTCTTAAGTTCCAAAATCGTGCATAGGACCTTTATAAGTGTCCTTAACCTCTCTAATTCGTGTTTTATTAGTTTAATGGCCTAAAGTCAAAACCGTCGTAATTAAGGTTTGACTTTGTGACTAATCACTAATGGTCCAGTCATTTTTCAAATTGAAAGTGGCTATGAGTTGGTATTTATGTGGGTAATAAACCCTTAAAAGGGCACCCTCTGATTTCCACTCTAACTAGGTCAATTGTCGGGTCAAACTTAATTGTAATAAGTCAACAGAAAGCTAATTTGCAAATAAACACATAATTGGCAATGTAGAAGCCATGAAACTTGTTTTATCACTTGTATAACTTGGTAATTAATGTAAGAACATGTCTAAGCATGTTCAACCGGACAATTTTCAGTTTAGGCTCGGTTCGGAAACGAAAGTCGCAAAAGTAGACTTTTGCTTTGACTTTTAGTTCTGACCCAATGTAGCATATTTTAGAAATGCCTTAGAGCTCTATTAGGACCAGGTTATAGGTTAGTGTAACCCTCTGAGGTTATACAACTTGGTTCCCTAGTTTATCCGATTCATTTGCATGTTTCCGTTATATGCCTAAATATTGACCATTATGCCCTTTTAACCTTAAAACGAGATTTTTGAAAATGTGAGAGAACAAAAACCTTTATTACTGATTTATAAACTTGTCCTAAAAATTTGACATCAGTTTGAGGTCTAGAATAGGAGTTATGCTCAATATCGTAATTAAGAAGCTTTTTATTAATTAAACGGCATAATTAGCATATAGCCTATTTAAACCCAAATTTTGATACCAAACTTTTTGCTACTGATTTTATATGATAAATAAAATATTTTAAGCCTTCTGGAATAATAAAAATATCAGCTTTACTTATATAACCCGAAAATCGATTAAAACCGCCTTTTTACGAGTTTAAAACGCATAGTATGTATTAAAACCATTTTTCACATATAATACTTAACACCTACTGATGTTTTAAGCAAATATTTATATTTTAACAGTAAGCAAAAGTTTTAAACTCAGATTTCTAATTTTGACCTTTAAAGCTTATGTGAAATTACCAAAATGCTCCTACGGTGCATAGTTTGGTTATAAAAGATAAATTTCACATATATGCAATACCCTACTGTTATGACTTATAAAAATAAATATTTTTACTGATTATATCAGACCTGAAACTCAGATTAATATTTAAACTCTTTTATAAGCTTTAAAATGACCAAAATACCCCTACGCGGCATAATTTGAGTTTAAATCCATTTTTGGGCATAATGGAAGGTGTCCTACTGATATCAAAACACAATTAAGGCATATTAACTTAGGAAACCTGTTCATGACTCATTTGGTTACCCGTTACGCATTTTTCGCGTTCGGTACGGTTTATGTAACTAGTTTGCATAAATTAGCCGAAACGGGTCAAATCTTATCATTTTTATCTCAAAATCCAGAATGTGTTTAGTTTACCCATATTATACAAGTATACAAACTTGTCAGGTCTAAAATACATTCTAATCCGGTCTTCGCTGAATCGTGCATTTTGAACCGTATATCTTCCTTTAAAACTAACCGGTCTAAGTTTAGGCTTAATTAAGACCCGTTAGAAATCTAATAGGTTATTAAAACCTTCGTTCCAGATTAGGAGACCAGTAAAAGATACTTGCACTCGCTGATTGAGATATATACTTGCTCAGGTAAATACTTTTAACTTATTTTCCCTTATACGGGCTTGGGGTACGGTATATAGAATACCGCTTGGTCGGGCATTGAATTTTTAATCATATGAAGGTTAATTTATTGAGATGACCCGTTTAAACTGTTTTTTTTGCTTAAAGCCTTTGGGGGGTTAATGACCAAGTCTCGGATATCCTTGGCATCATTCATTGAAATGGCCACGACCTAAGCACGGGGTGTAAGCATACACCTGCCGGTGCGTATATAAAAAGATATAACCGCCTGTTTAAGAATAACTCGCCGCGGGATTATATTATGTGGTGTTTCAATTAATCTTTAACCCGGTATTCAGCCCGGGCTACTGAACGTGTAACGAACATGTAATTCTTTTACAAGTTTATATATAAATAATTATCCCAAGTTATAAAAGATATTTTGTGCCTTGTGCATTCAAATCAATTTTCTTTAAAAATTTTCAAAATGAGTCAGTTAATTGTATTTACCAGTGTAAACTGTCACACCCCGACCACTTAAAACAACAAATCGTGGCGGAAACATCGGGGAGTGTTGTAACAGAATTATTGTTTCGAAACCATGGATACAAAAGAGTTTAGTTTTATTAAAATATTAAACATTAACATTGTCTTAAGGTTAAACAAGCAAGTCAAACATAGTTTATCATCGTTATTAAATCACTAAGGTCTCGTCCAGATCCTATGTGACTCATGCATCCTAGCATTCAACATCAAGCAACATCACCTGAAACATATGTAAAAACAAAGTCAGCAAAGAAATGCTGGCGAGCACATAGTTTTTGTGTGAGTGTCAGATTCATGGCTCGTTTAAATATTTCGTACAATTTCGTTAATCGATATTTGAAACCTTGTTTTGTAAAATGTTTGTATTGTAAAATGAATAACCAAATCAAGCAGATTGGTTATTATTTATAAACCTCGATGCCATGAATCTTAACCCAAAACATTTGTTTATGTAAACCAAATCATAAATCGTTCTCGTAATAAAACTCGTATGGTTTATATAGTTTCGTAAACATCGTTGTGTGACATCGTTTAACTCGTTCTCGTTATAGATCTTCGTTCATTTGTTTAAATCGTTCATAATCGTTCAATCGTTCAAAATCATACAATCGTTTAATATCGTTCTCGTTCCAATCATTCTCGTTTTAATTGTGAAAAACTATTTTTGGTCGTCTCGCTAATAACATTCAAACCTTTGTGACTCGTTCATCGTTCAACTCGTATTAACACCACCAAAGGGTAAGTTAACAATCATCAGATTCAGTTGTTATCCACCTAACCCACACATAACCATGGGTGCAGTCTGATAACGGGATTTTTAAGATCTTATGGTACCATAACCTAATACTGGTCGGCTTGATCAATGCTAATGAATGTCATTCGTTATGTAACTACAACCAACAAGTTCGTTCACATTATCGAAATCGTTATTAGTTTAGTATAAATGATATTCGCTAATTTACACATATTTTAGTCCCCCGTTTTACCCCTATTTTATGTGTTTTCGGCCGTAAAACCGTCATTCGGATGCTTAATCATCTACACTTTTGTTTACAGGCCTAAAACAGCATACCAGACAAGATGATAGCGAAAACGAGGACTTTCCGGACAAAACGACGAAGCTGCGAACATTCTGTTAAGAAAACTGACCTGGGCGTGTGGAACGGTCGTGCGACCTATTGCACGACCGTGCATCTTCGACAAATGCAAGTCAGTCCGACATTAAACGAACGTGCAACTCAGCGTGCAAGGCAATCAAGACCATCTCGGTGATGCACGGTCGTTCCAGATCTTGCACCCTGTGCGGATCCGATGATCCAGCCAAACCTCGGAACTGAACGACCAGTGCGACTAGGCGTGCAACAAGAACTCAGAAACGCATGGTCGTGCCATATGAAGAACGGTCGTGCGAGACCGAAGACCAGTAAGATCTGTGACGTCATGCAGTATGGTGCACCATACCTCCAATAATTGCTTAAAGTGAACGGTCGTGCAACAGGACGCACGACCGTGCGACATCGAAAAAATATAAAAACATGCAGAAACTTTCTGCTCGGAACTCTGGAATTTTGGAGAGCAATTCAGGCGATTTTCAGGCTCCGGAGGCATTAGCTTTCACCCGGATTCAAGCCACATTGTCCCGATTAGCTCGATTACTATCCGGATTCTTAATCTTATGCTTGTTTATGGTTTGGTTTTCTAATCTTTCCATTATTTTGTTAATCTTTCAAGCATTTAGATTAATGTTTATGTATTATTGTAGCCTTTGGGCAAAAACACAACAATCCCTTGCTTGATTATAACCATTAGTGTGTTAATCTTTGTTTGTAACGACATTTTGAAGTATTTTCTATGATTATCTTTGATGATTAGTTTGCAACCTTGTTATTGATATTGATTTCTTGATTATAAGTAATTTTGTTGGATGATTGGTATTTGGTTAGTTAAGATTGTTGAAAAATAAAGCTTAATTAATCTTGTATTAGTAAACTTTAAACTTGGTTAACTAGTTTAGCTTGGTTAAAATGTGTGCACCGTGATACTAGAAATGGTTAGTGGTTTAATAAAATGTAATTATTGTTAATCAAGAAAGCTTGCCGTCACGTAAGGACCTTAACGGGTTAAATGGTGTCGTTATAAATTCTTGCCATGATTTGTTAGCTTAGTTAGTAGTTTAGGCCAAAATTGCTACTTGGTGAATTTATGTGCAAGATTTGTAAAATGAACTCTGTTGTGATTTAATCTAGTTTATGCTTGTCTCGGTGGTTGCATTGTGATTATCGGTGTCGCTTTCCTTGTTTAAGTGAGGTTAGAAAACTCCGAACGGATGACTAACTTATTTTTAAGAGATTTTCATAGACATTTATCAATTGCACGTTAAAGAACAATTTTAGGTGGTTAAAGTGTGTTTATCGTTTTAACTTTCCGAATGATTGTCATGTTAGGATTCCCGAAAGGGATACAAATTGTCTTAAAATGGAAAATTGACCGAATGCTTCTAGTGCCAAAACCGACTTAGTTGACATGCTTTGGTTGTGTATTAAGCAAGACTATTTATCTATTATCTATTATGTTTTTATATGTATTTGTTTATGCTTACTTTAGTTTAATTAAAATCAAACAACTTATGTTTTTACCGGTAGTTTAGTGACAAAGGTCTAGTATTATTTCTCCGCCCATTTCCTTGGATCGATACTTGGTTCTTACCGATACTTTACTACATATATGACGGGGTACATTTGCCTCTTTCGTGTGTGGTTTGATGTAAAAGTAATAATCACTTTTATAAATTTAAAACCGAATCGTGTGTAATTTCATTGCAAAATCATGTGTAGCCGCGCACACGTCAAGTTTTTGGCGCCGTTGCCGGGGAAATGGCGAGTTTTAGGAACGACCCGAGTCATTATTTTATCGGCGTATATATTTGTTAATATTTGTGAATATTTTCTTGATTATTTATTTGTTTTTTTATTTGTTAATATTTCTTGCTTTTAATTCAATTTATTCGTTTTCTTGATTATTTTTTGTACACTTGTAAATTTTTGTTCCGTTTATTTGTTCGATCCAGATTTATTTATTCTTTTATTCTGTGAGTTTTCGGCTCCGAAAAATCATTTTTACACTAGCCGATTCGATTATTTTTATTGTGTTGATTTTTATAAAATTTCGGGCCCATTTTCGGATTTTTATAAAATTTTCAGCCCATTTTAAATAATATTCTGTTTATTTTCAGTAAAAAAAAAAAAAAACTGGGGCGTGGTTTTTTGCGAACCCTAACCATCTGCAGCCGTTCCAGAGCGACATCACTTCAAATCGCACGTTTTTTTGCACGATTTCACACCCTACTTCGCACGATGGACCATCATTTTCTGCAATTTGATCCCAACAATGAGCGAGAGGCTTTGTGCATCCCGAGACGAGACGCATTATGGGCAAGGAGAGGGCAATTCAAAGTGCCCCGGTGGCTGGATTGGGAGGTTATGCAGGACCTAAACCAGAGTGACAGACTTGACAGCATGCTCACTTACCCACTTGC
Organism: Helianthus tuberosus; assembly: GCA_030545235.1. Classification (NCBI taxonomy): domain Eukaryota; kingdom Viridiplantae; phylum Streptophyta; class Magnoliopsida; order Asterales; family Asteraceae; genus Helianthus; species Helianthus tuberosus. The sequence continues at coordinate 34,208 of JARYGA010050541.1, read as the reverse complement.
CCGTTTAATATCTATCAACCGCCCCGTCTACCGTGAGCTGATAATAGAGTTATTTTCAACTTATGCCTATGAAAAACCTGTTGCTCATAGAATGCCCAAATTCCGCCACAAGAACCGGGTTACTTTCAGGTTGGGAAGAAAATGGAACACTTGGTCGGTTGGTCGATTAGGTAGGAAGCTCGGGATCTACACAATAGATGACATGGACTCCGATATGTTCACGGATCAGTTCACTTTTCCATCTGATGCAGAGCGAAATCAGTTTTGGGCTGATAATGCTATCGGCGACCCTTATGACCCTAGAATGTCTAAGGCTTTTAGATTGAGCGACCCTTTGGTGCGAGTGATGCATCATGTGTTTAGCCACACAATATGCGGCCGCATGGACAGTCTTGGTAACTGTCCAACACCAGATTTGATTTTTCTATATGCGCTGGTTGAGAAAGCACCTATCAACCTAGCCGCGAGGATGGCTGAATACTTCGTGAAGTGCTCGGGGCGGAAGCCCAACAGTCAGATACATGGCGGTCAGTACGTGACCGAAATTGCTTATAATCTGGATTTGATGACTGACGAGGTACTTCAGGGTCTCAATCTGATTACCGAGGGTGTTTATGTTGACATTAGGTCACTGAAGGCGATGGGAGGGATAGCTGAGTTGCCTCACGGGGATAGGTTGAAGGGGTTGAACAACGAGGTCTGGGACCCGTTGCCTCCAGCTGTGGAAGGAAATGAGGATGAGGAGATGCATGATCAGGAGCATCCGGAGCAGCACGGGCCACCACCAGAGACACCACCACATTCGCCGCAACATCATGATTTCCACCAGCATCAGGAGTGGCCAGAGTTTTACCAGCAGTTCCAGCAGATGCGAGTTACGCAGGAGCAGCATGGGAATTACATAGACCAGATTAGGACTAGCCAGGACCAGATCCGGGCTAGTCAGGATCAGCTCAGGGCAACTCAGGATCAGCTTAGGCAGAACCAGGATAGTTTGTATCAGGGGGTGAGTGCTGGATTTTCATACTTGTTCGGGGAGATGCATCATGCATATCCCGACTACTTTCAGCATCCTCCACAGTTCCCACCGTGGAACCCGCCTGGTTATGGTGATGCGGCCCCATCCTTTACGAGAGACGATGATGGTGATGACGAGTAGGAGGCAGTGGTGCTGATTGTTGGTGGTTGTTTTTATTTCAGTACTTTCTTTATTTTGGGTGTTTATTTTGACTGTTATTTCAAACACCCCGGTTATGTACTTTATTTTCAGACAATTTACTTTATGTCTTGTATTTGTTTAGATTCTAGTCTTATATTTATGTATATTATGGTATTTGTGTTTATTCTGTTTCTGTTCTGTTTTGGTGTACATGTGACATACTTGCAGGTTTTGGCTGTCGAATCTTGGACCGGAGCACGTGACAGATACAGCTTCGAAAGTCTCGTTGCATCAACATCATCTTGAGGGGAGTACTATTATCCTTTTCTCTATATTTCGGGTCTCGCATTGGGGACAATGCGAAGTTCAAGTGTGGGGAGGGGGTTCACTTTGTTAACTTTGTTTGTCCTCTTTATATATAAAAAAAAAATCAGAAAATCAGAAAAATCATTCAAAAATACCTGTATTTTGTATATATTTTAGTAAATAAACCGGTTGGTTGTGTTTTAGAAAGCTTCGGACTTGATAAAAACTCGACAAGCAAAATATATTTTTGAAAAAGGAAACCGGAAAGCGTGACAAACAAAGAAAGACTTGCATGATAGTTTTCACACTTTTACCCATTCCTTCCGTTACGTGAGCATATTTGAGCCTTAATATTGTTGTATATTTGTTCATTTCGGATATAGGAGTGAGCCGGATGTTATGTGTAATTTAGAACTTGTCACTAGTATGCTTGTTAAGACCATGAACTTGCGGAATCGTGTAGAAGTGATAGAGGCACTTAGATTACCCCTTTGTTGTTAGCCTTGTTCTTTATGTTGTGTTTCCTGTATACCTTATGTTACCCTTTAGGATTAACCATGTCGAGCCTTCCCGTTTACCTTTGTTTACCCACATTATCGCCCACTTAGCCAAATTTAGCCTTTTTATGTTTTAAACCCTTTTTAGTGTTGAAACTCGGTCAAAATAATCGTTTAACTAGCGTTTGTTATAGTTTATTGTTTATTATATTTCTAGTTTCTAAAAAAAAAACAGAGAATAAAACACCCTAAAATAGGGTGAAGTCGACGAAAATCGAGCAATTTTGAATGCTTAAATGTTAAAATATCGTTGATGAGCTCGATTGCGCAATAGTCGCCTTTCTAAGGCATATGTATGTATAGTTGTATTGTTTGTTGCTAGTTAAACGCTACTACCGAGTTTTAACCATTTTCGCCACTTTAAATATCCATTTCCATACCCATCGCCCAAGCCTAACGTTGCAGCCCGTAAAGACGTCTTGATTTACACTTTTTCGCATGTTAGTTGGTGGAGACGAGATCTTATGACAAGCTTATGATATTACACATTTCATTGACGAGGCGTTGAGTGTTTGCACGTACACATTTTATGTATGTTTCATAAATAAAACCGAGTGTGTGTGAACATTGTGAGTTGTGTGAAGATTAACATGTTGAGTCAATTAAATGTGAAGTCACGGCTTTTTGGTTGTCGCTATATATTTGCATATGCTTGTTGGGTTTGAGTCTTTTGATGTCGTCTTTCGAAAAACCGGCTAACCGTTTATAGTTGTTTTCAATAAAATAGTGTGTAAATTATCGTTCTTGTTTGATTCTATCTTTTATTGCATTTTAGTTTAGCTTGCTTGAGGACAAGCAAGGTTCAAGTGTGGGGAGATTTGATATTCGCTAACTTACACATATTTTAGTCCCCCGTTTTACCCCTATTTTATGCGTTTTCGGCCGTAAAACCGTCATTCGGATGCTTAATCATCTACACTTTTGTTTACAGGCCTAAAACAGCATACCAGACAAGATGATAGCGAAAACGAGGACTTTCCGGACAAAACGACGAAGCTGCGAACGTTCTGTTAAGAAAACTGACCTGGGCGTGTGGAACGGTCGTGCGACCTATTGCACGACCGTGCATCTCCGACAAATGCAAGTCAGTCCGGCATTAAACAAACGTGCAACTCAGCGTGCAAGGCAATCAAGACCATCTCGGTGATGCACGGTCGTTCCAGATCTTGCACCCCGTGCGGATCCGATGATCTAGCCAATCCTCGGAACTGAATGACCAGTGCGACTAGGCGTGCAACAAGAACTCGGAAACGCACGGTCGTGCCATATGAAGAACGGTCGTGCGAGACCGAAGACCAGTCAAGATCTGTGACGTCATGCAGTATGGTGCACCATACCTCCAATAATTGCTTAAAGTGAACGGTCGTGCAACAGGACGCACGACCGTGCGACATCGAAAAAATATAAAAACATGCAGAAACTTTCTGCTCGGAACTCTGGAATTTTGGAGAGCAATTCAGGCGATTTTCAGGCTCCGGAGGCATTAGCTTTCACCCGGATTCAAGCCACATTGTCCCGATTAGCTCGATTACTATCCGGATTCTTAATCTTATGCTTGCTTATGGTTTGGTTTTCTAATCTTTCCATTATTTTGTTAATCTTTCAAGCATTTAGATTAATGTTTATGTATTATTGTAGCCTTTGGGCAAAAACACAACAATCCCTTGCTTGATTATAACCATTAGTGTGTTAATCTTTGTTTGTAATGACATTTTGAAGTATTTTCTATGATTATCTTTGATGATTAGTTTGCAACCTTGTTATTGATATTGATTTCTTGATTATAAGTAATTTTGTTGGATGATTGGTATTTGGTTAGTTAAGATAGTTGAAAAATAAAGCTTAATTAATCTTGTATTAGTAAACTTTAAACTTGGTTAACTAGTTTAGCTTGGTTAAAATGTGTGCACCATGATACTAGAAATGGTTAGTGGTTTAATAAAATGTAATTATTGTTAATCAAGAAAGCTTGCCGTCACGTAAGGACCTTAACGGGTTAAATGGTGTCGTTATAAATTCTTGCCATGATTTCTTAGCTTAGTTAGTAGTTTAGGCCAAAATTGCTACTTGGTGAATTTATGTGCAAGATTTGTAAAATGAACTCTGTTGTGATTTAATCTAGTTTATGCTTGTCTCGGTGGTTGCATTGTGATTATCGGTGTCGCTTTCCTTGTTTAAGTGAGGTTAGAAAACTCCTAACGGATGACTAACTTATTTTTAAGAGATTTTCATAGACATTTATCAATTGCACGTTAAAGAACAATTTTAGGTGGTTAAAGTGTGTTTATCGTTTTAACTTTCCGAATGATTGTCATGTTAGGATTCCCGAAAGGGATTTTAATTGTCTTAAAATGGAAAATTGACCGAATGCTTCTAGTGCCAAAACCGACTTAGTTGACATGCTTTGGTTGTGTATTAAGCAAGGCCATTTCTCTATTATCTATTATGTTTTTATATGTATTTGTTTATGCTTACTTTAGTTTAATTAAAATCAAACAACTTATGTTTTTACCGGTAGTTTAGTGACAAAGGTCTAGTATTATTTCTCCGCCCATTTCCTTGGATCGATACTTGGTTCTTACCAATACTTTACTACATATATGACGGGGTACACTTGCCTCTTTCGTATGTGTTTTGATGTAAAAGTAATAATCACTTTTATAAATTTAAAACCGAATCGTGTGTAATTTCATTGCAAAATTATGTGTAGTCGCGCACACGTCAAGTTTTTGGCGCCGTTGCCGGGAAATGGCGAGTTTTAGGAACGACCCGAGTCATTATTTTATCGGCGTATATATTTGTTAATATTTGTTAATATTTTCTTGATTATTTATTTGTTTTTTTTATTTGTTAATATTTATTGCTTTTAATTCAATTTATTCGTTTTCTTGATTATTTTTTGTACACTTGTAAATTTTTGTTCCGTTTATTTGTTCGATCCAGATTTATTTATTCTTTTATTCTGTGAGTTTTCGGCTCCGAAAAATCATTTTTACACTAGCCGATTCGATTATTTTTATTGTGTTGATTTTTATAAAATTTCGGGCCCATTTTCGGATTTTTATAAAATTTTCAGCCCATTTTAAATAATATTCTGTTTATTTTCAGTCAAAAAAAAAAAAAAAACGGGGGCGTGGTAATGACCCGCACATGTAACAAGTGTGGGGACATGAGTCTTGCAATCGACTCGCCGACAAAAATTTAGCATGAGTCTTGCTATCGACTCGCCGACAAAAATTTAGCATGAGTCTTGCTATCGACTCGCCGACAAAAATTTAGCATGAGTCTACGCTACTGACTCGCGGATGAAAAAAAATGTAGCAAGAGAGTCTTTGACTCTTTAGGGGTAATATCGTCTTTTTATGTGTTTTTCTAGTTTTAGCATAATTTAGGTAAGTTAGGTAGTTTCCGTTAGTTTGTATAAGTTTCATACGTGCCGGGCGAAGGTTCTATGTTGAAATATTGTTTAAACAGTTGGTGTGTCGAAAAAATGGCGAAAAACGGCCAAATCAGTTGCTGGAAATGGCTTCTGCGGAAAATTCTGATCTGCAGCTGTTGCACGGTCGTTCCACGAGTCGCACGACTGTGCGTTTCCGAGGGCCGGAATGGTGAGTCGCACCCTCGGTGCATCTCCGAGAAACATGCTGCATGGTTTGCAAAATGTCGGTGGCGCACGACCGTGCGATATGTCGCACGACCGTGCGAGAGGCAGGGGCAGTTTGGTCTTTTGCACAATATAAAAACCCCCATCTGCTTCTTTTCCCTTCGTTCGCGAACCCTAACCATCTGCAGCCGTTCCAGAGCGACATCACTTCAAATCGCACGGTTTTTCGCACGATTTCACACCCTACTTCGCACGATGGACCATCCTTTTCTGCAATTTGATCCCGACAATGAGCGAGAGGCTTTATGCATCCCGAGACGAGATGCATTATGGGCAAGGAGAGGGCAATTCGGAGTGCCCCGGTGGCTGGATTGGGAGGTTATGCAGGACCTAAACCAGAGTGACAGACTTGACAGCATGCTCACTTACCCACTTGCCCGTTTAATATCTATCAACCGCCCCGTCTACCGTGAGCTGACAATAGAGTTCTTTTCAACTTATGCCTATGAAAAACCTGTTGCTCATAGAATGCCCAAATTCCACCACAAGAACCGAGTTACTTTCAGGTTGGGAAGAAAATGGAACACTTGGTCGGTTAGTCGATTAGGTAGGAAGCTCGGGATCTACACAATAGATGACATGGACTCCGATATGTTCACGGATCAGTTCACTTTTCCATCTGATGCAGAGCGAAATCAGTTTTGGGCTGATAATGCTATCGGCGACCCTTATGACCCTAGAATGTCTAAGGCTTCTAGATTGAGAGACCCTTTGGTGCGAGTGATGCATCATGTGTTTAGCCACACAATATGCGGCCGCATGGACAGTCTTGGTAACTGTCCAACACCAGATTTGATTTTTCTATATGCGCTGGTTGAGAAAGCACCTATCAACCTAGCCGCGAGGATGGCTGAATACTTCGTGAAGTGCTCGGGGCGGAAGCCCAACAGTCTGATACATGGCGGTCAGTACGTGACCGAAATTGCTTATAATCTGGATTTGATGACTGACGAGGTACTTCAGGGTCTCAATCTGATTACCGAGGGTGTTTATGTTAACATTAGGTCACTGAAGGCGATGGGAGTGATAACTGAGTTGCCTCACGGGGATAGGTTGAAGGGGTTGAACAACGAGGTCTGGGACCCGTTGCCTCCAGCTGTGGAGGGAAATGAGGATGAGGAGATGCATGATCAGGAGCATCCAGAGCAGCACGGGCCACCACCACAGACACCACCACATTCGCCGCAGCATCATGATTTCCACCAGCATCAGGAGTGGCCAGAGTTTTACCAGCAGTTCCAGCAGATGCGAGTTACGCAGGAGCAGCATGGGACTTACATAGACCAGATTAGGACTAGCCAGGACCAGATCCGGGCTAGTCAGGATCAGCTCAGGGCCACTCAGGATCAGCTTAGGCAGAACCAGGATAGTTTGTATCAGGGGGTGAGTGCTGGATTTTCATACTTATTTGGGGAGACGCATCATGCATATCCCGACTACTTTCAGCATCCTCCACAGTTCCCACCGTGGAACCCGCCTGGTTATGGTGATGCGGGCCCATCCTTTATGAGAGACGATGATGGTGATGACGAGTAGGAGGCAGTGGTGCTGATTGTTGGTGGTTGTTTTTATTTCAGTACTTTCTTTATTTTGGGTGTTTATTTTGACTGTTATTTCAAACACCCCGGTTATGTACTTTATTTTCAGACAATTTACTTTATGTCTTGTATTTGTTTGGATTCTAGTCTTATATTTATGTATATTATGGTATTTGTGTTTATTCTGTTTCTGTTCTGTTTTGGTGTACATGTGACATACTTGCAGGTTTTGGCTGTCGAATCTTTGACCGGAGCACGTGACAGATACAACTTCGGAAGTCTCGTTGCATCAACATCATCTTGAGGGGAGTACTATTATCCTTTTCTCTATATTTCGGGTCTCGCATTGGGGACAATGTGAAGTTCAAGTGTGGGGAGGGGGTTAACTTTGTTAACTTTGTTTGTCCTCTTTATATATATAAAAAAAATCAGAAAATCAGAAAAATCATTCAAAAATACCTGTATTTTGTATATATTTTAGTAAATAAACCGGTTGGTTGTGTTTTAGAAAGCTTCGGACTTGATAAAAACTCGACAAGCAAAATATATTTTTGAAAAAGGAAACCGGAAAGCGTGACAAACAAAGAAAGACTTGCATGATAGTTTTCACACTTTTACCCATTCCTTCCGTTACGTGAGCATATTTGAGCCTTAATATTGTTGTATATTTGTTCATTTCGGATATAGGAGTGAGCCGGATGTTATGTGTAATTTAGAACTTGTCACTAGTATGCTTGTTAAGACCATGAACTTGCGGAATCGTGTAGAAGTGATAGAGGCACTTAGATTGCCCCTTTGTTGTTAGCCTTGTTCTTTATGTTGTGTTTCCCGTATACCTTATGTTACCCTTTAGGATTAACCATGTCGAGCCTTCCCGTTTACCTTTGTTTACCCACATTATCGCCCACTTAGCCAAATTTAGCCTTTTTATGTTTTAAACCCTTTTTAGTGTTGAAACTCGGTCAAAATAATCGTTTAACTAGCGTTTGTTATATTTTATTGTTTATTATATTTCTAGTTTCTAAACAAAAATAGAGAATAAAACACCCTAAAATAGGGTGAAGTCGACGAAAATCGAGCAATTTTGAATGCTTAAATGTTAAAATATCGTTGATGAGCTCGATTGCGCAATAGTCGCCTTTCTAAGGTTGCAGCCCGTAAAGACGTCTTGATTTACACTTTTTCGCATGTTAGTTGGTGGAGACGAGATCTTATGACAAGCTTATGATATTACACATTTCATTGACGAGGCATTGAGTGTTTGCACGTACACATTTTATGTATGTTTCATAAATAAAACCGAGTGTGTGTGAACATTGTGAGTTGTGTGAAGATTAACATGTTGAGTCAATTAAATGTGAAGTCACGGCTTTTTGGTTGTTGCTATATATTTGCATATGCTTGTTGGGTTTGAGTCTTTTGATGTCGTCTTTCGAAAAACCGGCTAACCGTTTATAGTTGTTTTCAATAAAATAGTGTGTAAATTATCGTTCTTGTTTGATTCTATCTTTTATTGCATTTTAGTTTAGCTTGCTTGAGGACAAGCAAGGTTCAAGTGTGGGGAGATTTGATATTCGCTAATTTACACATATTTTAGTCCCCCGTTTTACCCCTATTTTATGCGTTTTCGGCCGTAAAACCGTCATTCGGATGCTTAATCATCTACACTTTTGTTTACAGGCCTAAACACAGAATACCAGACAAGATGATAGCGAAAACGAGGACTTTCCGGACAAAACGACGAAGCTGCGAACATTCTGTTAAGAAAACTGACCTGGGCGTGTGGAACGGTCGTGCGACCTATTGCACGACCGTGCATCTCCGACAAATGCAAGTCAGTCCGGCATTAAACTAACGTGCAACTCAGCGTGCAAGGCAATCAAGACCATCTCGGTGATGCACGGTCGTTCCAGATCTTGCACCCCGTGCGGATCCGATGATCCAACCAAACCTCGGAACTGAACGACCAGTGCGACTAGGCGTGCAACAAGAACTCAGAAACGCATGGTCGTGCCATATGAAGAACGGTCGTGCGAGACCGAAGACCAGTAAGATCTGTGACGTCATGCAGTATGGTGCACCATACCTCCAATAATTGCTTAAAGTGAACGGTCGTGCAACAGGACGCACGACCGTGCGACATTGAAAAAATATAAAAACATGCAGAAACTTTCTGCTCGGAACTCTGGAATTTTGGAGAGCAATTCAGGCGATTTTCAGGCTCCGGAGGCATTAGCTTTCACCCGGATTCAAGCCACATTGTCCCGATTAGCTCGATTACTATCCGGATTCTTAATCTTATGCTTGTTTATGGTTTGGTTTTCTAATCTTTCCATTATTTTGTTAATCTTTCAAGCATTTAGATTAATGTTTATGTATTATTGTAGCCTTTGGGCAAAAACACAACAATCCCTTGCTTGATTATAACCATTAGTGTGTTAATCTTTGTTTGTAATGACATTTTGAAGTATTTTCTATGATTATCTTTGATGATTAGTTTGCAACCTTGTTATTGATATTGATTTCTTGATTATAAGTAATTTTGTTGGATGATTGGTATTTGGTTAGTTAAGATAGTTGAAAAATAAAGCTTAATTAATCTTGTATTAGTAAACTTTAAACTTGGTTAACTAGTTTAGCTTGGTTAAAATGTGTGCACCATGATACTAGAAATGGTTAGTGGTTTAATAAAATGTAATTATTGTTAATCAAGAAAGCTTGCCGTCACGTAAGGACCTTAACGGGTTAAATGGTGTCGTTATAAATTCTTGCCATGATTTGTTAGCTTAGTTAGTAGTTTAGGCCAAAATTGCTACTTGGTGAATTTATGTGCAAGATTTGTAAAATGAACTCTGTTGTGATTTAATCTAGTTTATGCTTGTCTCGGTGGTTGCATTGTGATTATCGGTGTCGCTTTCCTTGTTTAAGTGAGGTTAGAAAACTCCTAACGGATGACTAACTTATTTTTAAGAGATTTTCATAGACATTTATCAATTGCACGTTAAAGAACAATTTTAGGTGGTTAAAGTGTGTTTATCGTTTTAACTTTCCGAATGATTGTCATGTTAGGATTCCCGAAAGGGATTTTAATCGTCTTAAAATGGAAAATTGACCGAATGCTTCTAGTGCCAAAACCGACTTAGTTGACATGCTTTGGTTGTGTATTAAGCAAGGCTATTTATCTATTATCTATTATGTTTTTATATGTATTTGTTTATGCTTACTTTAGTTTAATTAAAATCAAACAACTTATGTTTTTACCGGTAGTTTAGTGACAAAGGTCTAGTATTATTTATCCGCCCATTTCCTTGGATCGATACTTGGTTCTTACCGATACTTTACTACATATATGACGGGGTACACTTGCCTCTTTCGTGTGTGTTTTGATGTAAAAGTAATAATCACTTTTATAAATTTAAAACCGAATCGTGTGTAATTTCATTGCAAAATTATGTATATATACGCACACGTCAATAAACCATCTTAATCGTTTTTGAAACCTGACGGGTGGTCCGTAGGACAACCCTTAAGTGGTTTAAAAAGATTGAAATCCCACGCTTTACTCGGTTAATTGTTTGAACATGATAACCACTAGTTGTATGGATTTGCAGGTGTTAATATGCATAAGGAGCAATTTTTAGGAAGCATGGATGGATGCTAGAAGTTGGCAGAATTAAAAGATGAAGAAACGATGATTTGATGAAGAAACATTAAAGAAAAAAACTGATCGCCGCCGTAGCCTACGGCCCTAGCCGTAGGTTACGGCCCTAGCCGTAGGTTACGGCTCTCCCATGTTCCACAAATTGATCTGTCGTAGGTTAGAAGAGAGTTACCATAAAGAGCAATTGCTCGCCGTAAGCTACGGTGAGCGCCGTAGCTTACGGCGCCGACTGAGGCTGTTTTGTAACTTGTGCATTAAATGGCAGTTTGATGAGGATTTTAAGGGGCTTATCATTTTCTAATCGGTTACCACTTGCTTGAGACACGAATTGGGAGCATCTTGGGAGACATTGAGCTTGGAGAACATCTCTTAATCATTAGTTTTATTGTCTTTGATCTTTATGAACGATAATACCTTTGTTATGATGTTGATTCGAGCCATGAGTGGCTAAACACTTTATGATCATCCTGGATTGAAGGTTTGCTTGAAACATTTCATGTTTGATTTCCTAATTTCTAGAATAACAATCATTATCTTTATGGTTTGTTTGTTATGGTGTGTGATTGTTTGTTAGTAGCTTGTTAATTCTTACATTGACCTAATTAGAAACCATACGTTCTTGGTGCCGTTGGCAATCGAGATATCATGGGTATAGTTAGGCTTGGGTAAGGGTTGATTGATCATCAGGTAACAACCTCACGTTCTAGGAATCTGAGTACTTAGTTCCCTTTCATCACTGCAAGTAGTCACACATGAGCTATGTCTATGTAGTTCTTTCTAGTGGAATGATAACATGAATGTCAATTGAAACCGGAAATATAGGATGGTCATTCGTCTCTAATTTGTTTACAACCAAAACTTTTCTCTTGCACTTTAATTAGTTAATTTTAGTTTTAAAACCAATCCAATCAAATCAACTCTTGAATTTTATTTTATTTGCAATTAGATTAATTTAGTCAACTTAGATATACACTTAGATAACATACATTCCACAAACTCCCTGTGTTCGATACCCACTTACCACTAGCTAATTAGTTGTATTTGGATTAAATTTGATTGAGCCTTCGACCTCACGTCAAATTTTGGCGCCGTTGCCGGGGAGTTGTGCGCAACGTGTGTTATTTTTGTTTTTTTTTAAGTTTGTTATTTTTCTGGTTTACGCTGGGTGTGTTAGTGTGCAGGTATTTACAGGTGCATGCGTACTAGAAGCTCTCACAAGCTATCACCATTGGCATTTGATCCAGAAATTGAGCGAACATTAAGAGGAAACAGAAATTTGCTAAGAGAAAACAGAATCAGCGGTTCACCAACAACACCAACTACACCAATCACACCAATTTGATACATGGATCCACCACCACTACCACCCACTACGGGTGAACTTACACCACCTTTCATACCATCCTCCACTCAACCTTCACCAAACACTACCATGCCAAACACCACTACCAACCCTATTTCACCTCATTATGTAACACCAACTAACACCACCCAACCCATTACCACTCAAGAAGAACCTACACTCACTTTTAATCCTTCTACTACAATTCCACCACTCACTCATTTCTTCCCAGTTTCAGGTCAATCATCCTCAACCTATACACTACCACAAGGTTCAACTGTCGTTCATGCTACGTCTACATTTAGACCATCGAACCAGTCGGGTTTTCAATATACGACTCTTCAATTTGGGCAATCTTTGGGTATTGGGGGAGATGGATACGAAGAAGGATATGAGGATTTTGAGGGTTATGAGGAAGAAGGATATGCTTATGGGGGTGATGGGGAACAAGGAGAACTTACTTACGTACAAAGGCAAACTCAAAGAATGCCAAGTGTTGGTGGGTTTCAACAACAACAAATTATACCACAACATATTAGGCCAAGGCCACAAGGGCCACAAGTGCAACGTCCTATACCATTGCAGCAAGTTCGTCCACAAAACGTACCACATCAATTCCCAAGGCTGATTCAACACCCACCGATGCCACAACAACAATTTCAACCACATGTACCACAAGGGCCTATGCAAAGGCCAATGGGTCCTATTCGACCAAGGGGTCGGTTGGGTGTACCAAGAAGACATCTTAGAGAACATGCGAGAGGCATTGAAGCGCATTTTAGGCCGGTAATTACTCACAATCCTTCACCGGTAGTTATTCCTCATAATAATCAAGGGAGGACGTTCGAAGTGAGAACCAATTCATTGCAAAGTTTGCCGAAGTATAAGGGTCTAGCAACGGAGGAGCCTTATTTTCACTTGGAAGCTTATGACTCGATTTGCAACACTCTTGGGAGTCAAGGATTTTCGGCCGACGATGTCAAATTAGTTTTATTCCAATTTTCTCTAGAAGACAAGGCAAAGAAGTGGTTTTACACTCTACCTTCGGCGTCTATCTATACATGGGCGGAGATGCAACAAATATTTTTAGATGAATTTTACACCGCTCAAAAGACCAATGATGCTAGGAAGGGATTGAGGAGCTTTCAAAAACAACAAGGTGAAATGTTTCATGAGGCCTTTGAGCGTTTCAACATGATGATCAAGAATTGACCTCACCATGGGATTGAACTTTGGGAATTGATGAACGCCTTCCATGAGGGGTTGAGTGCCGAAGATGCTCGAGACTTAATGTCTATTACCGGTGGCACCTTTGGTATGAACTATGAGCAAGATGATTGGGAGTTCTTGGAGCAAATGGCAATCACTTCAAAGAGGAAAGCTCAAGCATCAAGGAGAGCCCGACCGGCCGTTACCCGAACTCAAGTGCATGCGGTCGATGATGGTAATGTTCAAACCTCTAACCAAATTTATGATGTTTGTGCTATTTGCAATGAAATAGGTCATGCGGCTGAAAATTGCCAAGGAGTGGTAGAAGGGCAATATGAAGAAGTTCATGCGGTGCAAGGTCAAGGAGGGGGTGGTAGAAACTATAACATGAATTCTAACACTTATCACGCCGGGTTGAGGAACCACCCAAATTTTCGGTATGGGAACCCTTCAAATCAAGCTAACCCGAACTTTCAAGGTAGCCAAGGAAACTTTGGTTTGCGCCAACCTTACAACAATCAAAGTGGATATAGAGGTGGGAACAACCAAGGGTATCAAAGGCAATATCAAACGGGTCAAGAGCAAGGGGGGTCTTCGGGTGGAAATGAGATGATGGATATGTTGATGAGCATGCAAGCGGAGATGCAAAAGAGAAACCAAATGGATGATGCTCGTGTACAAAAAGATGAGGCCCGAGACAAAGCAATTCAAACTTTGACCACCCAAATGGGTCAACTCGCAACCGAAGTGGCGGACTTGAAGAAAAACAAAGGTCAATTACCAAGCGACACTAAGGTAAACCCGTCTCATAATACTTCTAGAGGTAATAATGTTAATATTCATCATGTTAGTGTTTTGAGAAGTGGGAATGAGTACAAAACCAATCCTTCACCGGATTTGGTTGATGGGGTGGTTGAAGATATAACGGGTCAAGATAGTGAGGAAGAAAATGGACCAACTATTATTTCTTCTAAAAAACCCAATTTTGAAAAACCCGAAATAAATAAAAAAAAAAGAAAATAAAAATGGGGATGAGGGATCTAGTCAAGTACCATTTCCCTCAGCTTTATTAGATCCGGGTAAGAAAAATTTCATTTCAAAACGGGGTCCTCAAAAGGAAGAAATGTGGGAGGTTTTCAAACAGGTTAAAATTAATCTTCCTCTACTTGAAGCAATAAAACAGGAACCCGCTTACGCCAAGTTCCTAAAAGAATTATGTACTCAAAAGAGGCAACAAAAAGTGCCTAAACTGGTTGACTTGACGGAGCGGGTAAGCGCGGTTTTGAAAGGAGATCTTCCTCCTAAGCTACAAGATCCGGGAACGCCTCTTATAAACATTCAAGTGGGAAATTTTCAAACCGCAAGGGCGTTATTGGGTCTTGGAGCCGGAGTAAGTATTCTACCGGGGGGGTTATATGACCAATACGATTTTGGTCCATTGAAACGGGTTGAGACAACGGTGGTATTAGCCGATTTTTCTCATAAACTTCCTCGGGGTATTGTACGGGATGTGATAGTTAAAGTTGATGAGTTTTATTATCCCGTGGATTTTCTTGTACTAGATTACTCATCCGCGGACCCAATCCAACAACAAAATGTTATTTTCGGTCGGCCGTTTTTAAACACTGCACATGCCGTTATTGATTGTCGATATGGTACGGTCGACATGACATTCGGTAATAGAAAGATGAGATTAAATGTTTTTACTAACGGTACTAATGTTTATGGTGATGAGTGTTTTCTAGCAGATTTCATAGATGGATACGACCCAAAGGAATTCGAGGAAGAGATTTTGGGTTCTTGTGTTTGTGATTTGTCTTTGCAGGTGCATGCATGTGAGTTGGAGAGGGAAGAGAAGGAGCAAGAGGCACTTGCGGTGAGAGAAGGAAGACCGCCATTGTAACACCTCGAAAATTCACGTCCTGTAATGTGTTGACACGTTTCATATGATTAAACGTGTGAAAGAATATTATAGAAGGACTAAAGTTGACAAACATGGAAAGTATGTGAATATACGTGTTCAAAAATGTCACCAGTGAATAAATATATTATATATTAACCCTACATGATGCTCACACCTTCAAACGAATAAATCATGGATCATACGAAGCTAAATATGAAGGAAAGTGAGAGATTACAAACTACAGGGGTTAAATGTGTCAACATGTTTAAGTTATACCTCTGAGTGACCTTTTGACAAACCCGAAGCTTTATAACGGTTAATTATGCTCACTAGAATATACGATATAAACTTCGTAAAGTTTCGTTATCGTATGAGAAAGTTATGATCAAATTCGTGTGCGAGGGGTTAAAGCGTCAACGTTGAAAGTTAGGACTTTTCGGGTAACAATAAAGTTAACCGGGGACTTAACAAAGTGGGTATATGTCTTGAAGCCCTTATACGTCAATTACGAGGGCTCAAAATGCAAGAAAATGAGGTCTAAACAAAGTTTGAAGAGCCAAGGACCAAAACTGCAATTAAGAAAAATTTTGTTGGCTGACTCCACATGCTCGCGTAGCGCGGGCCATAGGGCTTATGCCGTCGTGCTACGCGACGGCCCCATCTGGACAGATTTCGGATTTTGTTTGATCTCTTGTCTGCCATAGCCTTGTATCCTCCATTAAATCGATTTTTCACATCTTGCTTGGCCCCAAAACAACCCCTAAACATCTAGGGACACTTGTTAGTGAGTTGTGGTCAATGGTAGACTTGTGTGTCAACATTTTGTGGTGATTTAAACACTATAAGAGGGCCTCTAAGTTGCAAACATGCTTCACACATTCATTCTTGCAAATCTGATCATTTGTGGAGCACAAGAGCACCTTACAAGCCTTCCTAGTCGACCATTAGACACTGGTAAGTATGCTTAACCTTCTTTAGTTGAGTTTAGCTTAGTTATTTAGCTAAAAGTCAAACCGTTGTAATTAACGGTTGCCTTAACGATTAATCACTAATGGCTCAGTGATTAGTCGAATTGAAAGTAGTTATAAGTTGGTAATTATGTGGGTAATAAACCCTCAAAAGGGTTCCCCCTGATTCCCACTCTAACTAGTTCAAATGTCGGGTCAAACTTGTTATGAAAAAGTCAACAGGATACTTAAATTCTAATTTATGCATAATTAGCATTGTAGAACATATACAACTTGTTTGATCCTTAATATAACTTGGTAATTAGTGTAAGAACATGTCTAAACATGTTCAACCCGACAATTTACTGTTTAGACCCGGTTCGGAACCGAAAGTCGCAAGGCTTTGACTTTTTCTTTGACTTCAGTTCTGACCCGTTTTGGTATGTTTTAGAAATACCTTAGAGCTTCATTTGGACCAGGTTACATGCTAGTATAACTCTCTGTGATTATACACCATGGTTCATTAGTTAACCGATTAATACGCATGATTCCGTTAATTGCTCATATGTTGACCATTATGCCCTTTTCACCTTAAAACGTGATTTGTAAAATGTAAAAGAATAGAAACCTTAGTCACTGATATATAAACTTGTATGCAAAGTTTGACATCAGTTTGAGGTGTAGTTTGAGGGTTATGCTCATTAGCGTAAATTGAAAGCTTTTTGTTAATAAGCGGCGTAATTAGCGTATAGCCTAGTTAAGCCTACTTTTTGATATCAAACTTATTACCCACTGATGTAATATATTATTTTGGGATTTTTGAAGATTTTTAATTAATTTTAGGCTGAGCATAACTAATAGTCGTAGGCTTAATCCGGTAATTGTCGGTTTTGCCCTTACGGGCTATAAAATGAGTTTTACACATCCAATTGACTCCAAACCTTTTGCTACTGAGCTTAAATGATAAATAAATTATTTTAAGCCTTCTGGAATAATAAAAATATCAGATTTCTATATAGAACCCGGAAACGGCTTCTAATCGCCTTTTTAAGCGTTTTTAACGCATAGTATGTACTAAGACTATTTTAAACATACAAGGGTTTATACCTACTGATATTTGAGACAAATTATAATATTTTAACAGTAAGCAAAAGTTGTTTAACTCAGACTTCGGTTTTGAGCTTTACGGCTTATGTGAAATTACCAAAATGCCCCTACGGGGCATAGTTTGTGTTTAAATTCGTTTCGGGCATAATAAAAGACATCTTACTGATGTCACAACATATATGAAGCATATTAACTTAGGAAACCTGTAAATGGCTCATACGTATACCCGTTACGCTTATTACGCGTTCGGTTCGGTTTATGTAACTAGTTTACATAAATTAGCCTAAACGGGTCAAACCTTATCGTTTTATCTCAAAATCTAGAATGTGTATGAAATACCCATATTAAGCAAGTCTCCGAACTTGACGGGTCTAAATCACATTCCATCCGGTCTTCGCTTAATCATGCGTTTGAACCGTGTCTTTCGGTAAGACTAACCGGTCTAAGCTTAGGCTTAATTAAAGACCCGTTAGCATGCTAATTGGTTATTTATACCATCATTCCAGAATAGAGCCTTCCGGTAAATGGTACCTACGCTTACTTAAGTGAATACGGCTGAGTTATTAAAATTCTTGCTATCTAAGACAGGAGCTAGCTCAGGTAAATACTCTTAACTTATTTTCCCTATACGGGCTTGGGATACGGTATTATAAAAAAATACCGCTTGGTCGGGTATTGAATATTTAATCTTATTGTGGTTAAATTATTGAGGTAACCCGGTTTAATCTGTATTGTTTGAAATAAAAGCCTTTAGGGGTTAATGACCATGTCCCGGATATCCCTGACATCATTGTATTATAAAATGGCCACGTCTTAAGCACAGGGTGTAGGCATACACCTGGCAGTTGCTTAAGGAATAACGGTATCTCACTCTCTTGTGGGCTTATACTTGTGGCGTGTCTGTTAATCTGACTCGGTTTCTACATCGGGCCCTGAACGTACAACGAACATGTAAATCTGTATACAAGATTATAAATATAATTGTCCCAAGTTATAAAAGATTAATTTTGCCTTTGTGCATTTTAATCAAAGTGTCAAAATATTTTGTGCCTGGTGCATCTAAATCAATTTCTTAAACTCTTTTCAAATGAGTCAGTTGAGTGTATTTACCAGTGAAAACTGACGTATTTTCCAAAAAGGTTAAGTGGCAGGTACTGAACGTAATTGGCTGGAAGCTCAGGGCGCTAATAAGGAATCTTGCAAGTCTAGGCGTCTAAAGTCTGTTGAACAAATGTTTATATTTTGAGATCCGCCTGTGGATCCTTTACTTTCCGTTGTAATACTGGATATTACTTTATATTCGGATTGTAATATATTTACCTTTTGCTTCCGCTGTGCACTTAAATATTGTGTTGTTTGACTATTATGTTGCCAACCACGTCACGATACTCCCCTACCGGGCCCACCGGTGACACGTGGAAATCCGGGGTGTGACAGGTGGGTATCAGAGCCAACACTGAGTGAATTAAACACTAGCTTTTTGTGTTAAATCTCAGTTACACAGTTGCACATTCTTGAGTCTAGACGAGAACATAGGACAAATTCAAATTCGTTTTGTTTGTCCTTATTTGGTTCCTTTTTTATTTTCTGATTAGCTCTTGCATGGGCAAGTTATTTTTTTAGAAGTCCCGTTTAGGGCAACCATATACTTGTTTAAATTTTAAAGGAACGATTTTATTAAAAATATCATTCCTATATTATAAAATCTACCATTATAATAAAATGGCAATATCTAAAAAGGACAAGACCTAGCTCATGTGTCATTTTAAGGCAGGGCCAAGACGGTAGTTCCACAATTAGATTCAGACCCTTATTAACATTTCAATTTAAAATTGTTCTGCGTTAAATATTAAAGGAATCTTAAAGGTAAAACCTAGCCTAAATGTCATTGCAGACATGGCCAAGATGGTAAAACCTAGCCTAAATGTCAATGCAGACATGGCCAAGATGGTAAAACCTAGCCTAAATGTCATTGCAGACATGGCCAAGACGGTAAAACCTATCCAAAGGATTCCAATCCCTGTTAACATCTGTAAGTACGTTAACATTTTTGGTAAACTGTGAATCGTTAAAGTCACACAGGCCATCTTTTAAAAAGGGGGTTAATCTAAATTCCCTCGTTTGAAATAATCATCCATTAGTGATGAAATACCTACGGGCCAAACTTGTTGCCCGATAAGACAACGATCGTGGTGGTCTCTGACCCCCGTCTAAAGATGTTGGACTACGTCCAAGCATAATAGTTTGTATGATCAATGCGATCTTGACTAATATCATCAAATGAAGATGATCATATTATAAACATCCATGAGTGATGAAATGCCTACGGGCCATACTTATTGTCCTAAGGGACTAAAGACAGTAGTAGCCTTTGCCCCTCTGTCCAGAAAAAAGGGGTAATGAACTTTGATTCAAACCTTAATGCCTCGATTCTCTGAAATCATAAATTAAACTTGTCTACGTGACTAGGCCTTTTGTGCTATTATTAACTTATAATTTAGGATTATGATAAAGATCCTGAACAATTTTTATATTTAACAAATTAACTAAAATATGTATTAAAAGCATGGTTAATAAATCATTTAAGAACGATAGTACTGTAAGGGCTTCTAAATAAACCTTGCCCTTATTTTTCTTTTTGTAGCAACTAAGACTACATGGCTGACTCTGACGAGATAAACAGTCATCCTTTGGAAAACCGTGATGATAATGATAGGATTAATATAACCAAAGGAGAGCTTCGTACACTGATTGACACAACTGTATCTAAAGCTGTAGAGGAACAATTTAAGGAGTATAGTGGGACGCATAGTCGAGCCTCATCTGTACCCCACTCCAAGTCTGTCCCTAAAACTCATTCAGAGCCTCATAACAAACCGCCCTCTAAGAAAGAGGAGCCAAAGAAGGATGATGATCGACATTCATCAAATGAACACAGTGTTCCATCCAAGAAGATAGTGTTCAATAATGAACCGCATACCAAGTCTTGTACCTATAAGTACTTTGTTTCCTGTAAACCCCGAGATTTCACTGGGGAGAAAGGAGCAATAGATTGTATGATCTGGTTGGATGAAATGGACACAGTTGTCGATATCAGCGGTTGTGCTGAGAGGGATGTAGTGAAATATGTATCCCAATCGTTCAAGGGAGAGGCACTAGCATGGTGGAAGGCTCTCATTCAAGCTGCTGGGAAGATCCCACTTTACAACATGTCATGGGAACAGTTTGTTGCTCTCATTATGGAGAACTACTGCCCTCAACACGAGGTCGAAAGAATTGAATCAGATTTCTTATCATTGGTGATGACAAACTTAGATTGTCAAGCTTACCTCACCAGTTTCAATACCCTGTCCAGACTGGTTCCTTACCTAGTAACACCAGAACCCAAGAGAATTGCTCGCTTCATTGGGGGTTTAGCCCCAGAAATCAAAGCCAGTGTTAAGGCTTCAAGACCTACTACATTCAGGTCAGCGGCAGATCTGTCGTTATCTCTCACACTCGATGTGGTTAGAAACAAGGCTGCCAAAGCCTCTGAAGATGGAAAGCGTAAAAGGGAGGATGAGAATAATCATCGCTCCGATAAGAAGAGTTCCGGGTTTAAAAGAGACAGCCAGCAATCGGTTGAGAAGACCAGGTGCGAAACCTGTAGGAAATACCACCTCGGGAAATGCAGATTTGAATTTCAGCCTCTGCCGTGTGGGATTTGCAAGTCTAGGGAACATACAACCTTGGATTGCAAGAAATTGAAAGACGCAACCTGTTATGGTTGCAACGAGAAGGGGCATATCAAGACCAACTGCCCTAGAAACCAGAAGAAGCCCGAAGAAGCCAAGAAAACAAACGCATGATGAACGCCTAGGAGATGGTGCAGAATGACAATTACATAGCAGGTACCTTTCCTTATCAAACAGCTTACGCAAAAATTTATTTGATGCTGGCACATATGATTCTATACTGAACGATAAATGTTAAGAACTGTTGCCTCAGCCTGATTAGGACTCCGGTCATTTAACGTAAGATAGAAATTGGCCGATGACACTATAGAAAATGCTCCAACAAATCTTAGACTGATATTTTATATCTATTAGGAATCACTCTTTCTGATATCCTTATGGCAAGCTTCAAACTATCCAAATTCATCACTATAATAAAGACAGATGTGACATTTTGATTCCCTGTCAAGAAGATGATGGATTAGGACCAAACTTTAAATGCCATTAATGGTCTTTTGTGACCTAGGCTAAGCATAAGCTATATATGTTAAATAACGTTCATAAAGAATGTTAATGCCATAGTGGCCTGTATGGTTTAAACGAAACCATGGTTAGTATATAAGGCCATGAGGATAAAGAATAGCAGTGGTCGGATCGCAACCAAGAAATCGATTCATTTAGTAATAGGAACCATTTCTTCTATTCCTGTCAGAAATCTTTAAGTCATGAAATTTTAATGTGCCCTCTCTATAGATAAAGGACATTCGCATGTAATTGACATCTCTTTAATCCTTATTGATTGCGAATACCAAACAGTATGATAAAAAGACCCGTTAGCATGCTAATTGGTTATTTATACCATCATTCCAGACTAGAGCCTTCCGGTAAATGGTACCTACGCTTACTTAAGTGAATACGGCTGAGTTATTAAAATTCTTGCTATTTAAGACATGAGCTAGCTCAGGTAAATACTCTTAACTTATTTTCCCTATACGGGCTTGGGATACATTATTATAAAAAAATACCGCTTGGTCGGGTATTGAATATTTAATCTTATTGTGGTTAAATTATTGAGGTAACCCGGTTTAATCTGTATTGTTTGAAATAAAAGCCTTTAGAGGTTAATGACCATGTCCCAGATATCCCTGACATCATTGTATTATAAAAATGGCCACGTCTTAAGCACGGGGTGTAGGCATACACCTGACAGTTGCTTAAGGAATAACAGTATCTCACTCTCTTGTGGGCCTATACTTGTGGCGTGTCTGTTAATCTGACTCGGTTTCTACATCGGGCCCTGAACGTACAACGAACATGTAAATCTGTATACAAGATTATAAATATAATTGTCCCAAGTTATAAAAGATTAATTTTGCCTTTGTGCATTTTAATCAAAGTGTCAAAATATTTTGTGCCTGGTGCATCTAAATCAATTTCTTAAACTCTTTTCAAATGAGTCAGTTGAGTGTATTTACCAGTGAAAACTGACGTATTTTCCAAAAAGGTTAAGTGGCAGGTACTGAACGTAATTGGCTGGAAGCTCAGGGCGCTAATAAGGAATCTTGCAAGTCTAGGCGTCTAAAGTCTGTTGAACAAATGTTTATATTTTGAGATCCGCCTGTGGATCCTTTACTTTCCGTTGTAATACTGGATATTACTTTATATTCGGATTGTAATATATTTACCTTTTGCTTCCGCTGTGCATTTAAATATTGTGTTGTTTGAGTATTATGTTGCCAACCACGTCACGATACTCCCCTCCCGGGCCCACCGGTGACACGTGGAAATCCGGGGTGTGACAGCCATGGACCCACCAGACGGAAGCTTTACCGGTGGGAATTGATTCGGGTACAAAACCTTCGTTGGAGTGTCCACCAAGCGTGGAATTGAAAGAACTACCGAGGCATTTAAAGTATGTATTCTTGGGGGAGAATGACACCTTACCGGTGATCATTGCTTCTAATTTGGCGGTAGCTCAAGAAGAGGATTTGATACGGGTATTGAAGGCAAATAAGGCGGCCATCGGATGGACGATAGCCGACCTGAAAGGTATTAGTCCATCCATTGTAATGCATAAAATCATTACAAGTGAAGATGCGAAGCCAACCCGTGAAACACAAAGAAGGTTGAACCCGAATTTGAGAGAGGTGGTCAAGAAAGAAGTTATCAAGTGGTTGGATGCGGGGATCATCTATCCCATTTCGGACAGTGCGTGGGTAAGTCCGACTCAGGTAGTGCCTAAAAAGTCAGGCATTCAGGTAATAAAAGATGAACAAGGTGAGAAAATTGCCACCCGCCCGGTCACCGGGTGGCGAGTTTGCATTGATTATAGAAAATTAAACGCTTCATTGACCATTTCCCGTTACCCTTCATTGACCAAATAATTGAAAAACTTTCGGATAAAAAATACTATTGTTTTTTGGACGGGTACTCGGGATATAACCAAATTTCTATTCACCCGGACGACCAACACAAAACCACGTTTACATGTCCATATGGTACATTTGCTTTTCGGCGAATGCCATTTGGACTATGTAACGCCCCGGCCACATTTCAAAGATGTATGATGAGCATATTTTCAGACATGGTCGGGGAATCTCTTGAAGTGTTTATGGATGATTTTTCCATCTTTGGCCCAAGTTTTGATTCTTGTCTTGACGAATTAGAAAAAGTTTTAAAAAGGTGTGTTGAGACAAACTTGGTGCTAAGTTGGGAAAAGAGCCATTTTATGGTTCAAGAGGGTATTGTGTTGGGACATGTGATATCGGACCGGGGAATGGAGGTAGATAAAGCAAAAATTCGGGTAATTTCATCTCTACCCCCACCAAAGAATGTTAAGGGGGTGAGGTCATTTTTGGGACATGCTGGGTTTTATAGAAGATTCATTAAGGGTTTTAGTGTAATTACAAAACCTTTATGTAATTTATTATTGAAAGATGTTCCATTTGATTTTACTGACGAATGTTTGCAAGCGTTTCATGTGTTGAAGGAACAGTTGGTGAAGGCTCCTATCTTGCAACCACCGGATTGGTCGAAGCCGTTCGAGATTATGTGTGATGCTAGCGACACGACCATTGGAGCGGTTTTGGGTCAAAGAGTTGATAAGAAGCCGGTGGTAATTTATTATGCGAGTAAAACTTTGTCCGATGCGCAACTGAATTACACCACAACCGAGAAAGAATTATTAGCGGTGGTGTATGCTTTGGACAAGTTTTGAGCTTACATTTTGGGGAGCAAGGTGATCGTGTATTCGGACCATAGTGCGGTCCGATATTTAATGGAAAAGAAGGATGCAAAGCCCCAGTTGATTCGTTGGGTGCTTTTGTTGCAAGAGTTCGACCTAGAAATTCGGGACAAAAAGGGTTGTGAAAATGTTGTTGTGGATCATTTGTCCCGGATTCCATTGGAAGGTGTTGATGACCCGAATGAGATTAATGAACGGTTTCCCGATGAGCAATTGTTGGCCGTTTCTACTTTTGTTGCACCTTGGTTTGCCCACTACGTGAACTATTTGGCCAAGGGTGCAATTCCGAATCATTGGACGAAAAAGAGACGACAATAATTCCTAAGTCAAGTAAAGCAATATATTTGGGATGAACCGGATTCGTTCAAAATTGGACCCGATCAAGTGATAAGAAGGTGTGTTCCCGAAACTGAAGTTTTAGAGATTTTGACCTATGCTCATTCTTCGGCATGTGGAGGGCATTTTAGTGGGAACAAGATGGGTTACCGGGTGTTGTCATGTGGGTTTTATTGGCTCACAATTTTCAAAGATTCTTGTGAGTTCGCCCGGAATTGTATCAATTGTCAAAAAGTTGGAAGCATATCGAAGCGGGATGAAATGCCTTTACAACCAATTTTGGTGGTTGTGTGTTTGACGTTTGGGGGATAGATTTTATGGGTCCGTTTCCTAACTCGAATGGGTTCTTATACATATTGGTTGCAGTTAACTACGTTACGAAGTGGATAGAAGCCATTGCTACAAGGACCAATGATCATTTCGTTGTATGTAAGTTTGTGCAATCCAACATATTTGCTCGATTCGGTGTGCCAAGGGTAATAATAAGTGATGGCGGTTCACATTTCAAGAACTTTAATTTCGGGAAATTGTTAAAAAGGTACAATGTGAACCACCGAGTGGCGACACCGTACCATCTGCAAACAAGTGGACAAGTTGAAGTGTCCAACCGTCAAATTAAAGAGATCCTCATGAAGACGGTAAGAACGGATAGAAAAGATTGGTCAAGTAATCTTGACGATGCGTTGTGGGCATATCGGACGGCCTACAAAACTCCAATCGGTACCACCCCTTATCGGATGGTGTATGGAAAGGGGTGCCATCTACCAATGGAGTTAGCACATCGAGCGCATTGGGCCATCAAAACTGTTAATGCGGATTATGACGAAAGGGGTCGGGTAAGAAAGTTGCAATTGAATGAGATTGAGGAGATTAGAGATGAAGCCTACGAATGTGCTTCCGCATACAAAGACAAACTGAAGAAAGTTCACGATGCAAAGTTAAGGAAAAAGAATTTCGAAGTGGGTCAAAAGGTGTGGTTGTATAATTCGAGGTTGAAGATGTTTGCGGGAAAACTCAAAAGCAAGTGGATGGGTCCTTACATCATCCGAAGAGTGGGAAGATTTGGTGATGTCGATATAGAAGACGAACAAACAAATAAACAACAAACGGTGAACGAGCATCGGCTCAAACCGTATTTGGAAGGTAACGACATCAACAATCTCGAGCTCGACAAAGTGGGTTATATTCTACGCCCATTGGATGACGAAGAAACGTGAAAGAGGCCCATGTTTGGTGTTTGTACATATTTAGTTTAGTTTGTTTCGGTTTGAATAAGTTCCGTTTAAAACCGGTGTTTGAAACAAGTGTGGGGAAATCCGTACGAATTTCCCGAACATAGTGTTGAGGACAACACGGGTTTTTAACGGGGGGGGGGGGGGGTAGGGTTAATTTTCAAGATAAAAAAAAACAAACATAAAAATTTTCAAGATAAAAAGTGTTGGCCTCCCACACGCCCAGTACCCGCCGTAAGCTACGGTGGGGGGCGTAGCTTACGGTGGAGTCCAAACAAAAATAAAGGCTACGCCAATCACCTACTGACCTACGGCGCTATATTTCAACCCAGCAATCACCGTAACCTACGGCACCCCGCCGTAGGTTACGGCACCGAGCGGACATGGGGGACCCTTTTTCGGCGTTTTATGTATGTTGAATATATATATATAAATATATATATATATATATAACCGAAATTAATATTAATAATACATTAAATAAAAAAAAAGAAACTCTAACCCCAACCACACATAATCGATCGTATCACCCCACCCACACATTCTTTTCTTTTCTTTCATCTTCTTCATCTTCTTCACATAAACCCTATTTCTCCACACCTTCAAATCTTCATAACTTCCTCATATCTAGTTCGATTTCATTGATTCTTGGGTCCATTTTGGGTGAAATTTCACAAGGAATCCAGATTTACATTTGTATTTCAAAGATTTCGTCATTTTGGGGTCGGATTTAAGCGTAAGGGTGCCGAAATTTTGGGGGGTTTTTGTGGGTTTTTGTGTGAAATTGAAGAGTTTGTTATTCTCATCTTCTACCACACTAAGATATGCAACTTCTTGTCATTCTTTAAAGTACATTGAGGTTTGTAAGTTTTCATTATGTTTTTGCTTGCACACTTGCTTGTATGAGATAGATGATAGGATTTTGTGAACCATTGAATGTTTGGGTGTAAATGTGTTTGATGTCTAATGAAAACTTTTGAAAAAAAATTGATTTATAGAGACATCATGCTGAATTTTTGTTTGAAAGGATGAATTTTCGGTTTTTACCCATAACATAAAGCAAGTGTGGGGAAGATTTTGGAGTTGAACTAACTTGGAATGTTTTGTGTGGTTTATGAATGTGTGTAGGTATGGTGAAAACAAAAGGTAAAGCGATTGCAAGTTCGTCTAACCAACCTCAAGGGGAAGAGGAACAACCAAAGAGGAGAAGGTTGGCACGGGTCGGTGACCCGGATTCAGAGGAGGATGCGCCTCCAAGGGGTCCTAAGCCGGATTGGACATCCAGTTCATTACTAGACCAACCTGTGGAATGCAGAGAGGATTTGTTTCACGAACAAATGAACAAGTTGAAGCAAATGGCTGAGGCATTTATTTGTGAAAAGGAGATCCGGGAAGCTGATTTTGGGCCGTTCGGGATAACGGCAAAGTTTAAAGCATTGGGTTGGGGGGCAGCGTTGAAGTGCTATGATGGCGAGGTGAAGAAGATGTATGATACTCAGATTCAAGAGTGGATGGCTACACTTGAATGTCCCCCGTTTAAGGCCCCGCAAAAGATGAAATTGGTTGGAAGATGTAACGGGGTAAGGGTCGAAATGTCTTATGATTCATTGCGCCGAATAGCAAAGTTTGACGACTTGTCAGCCGGTGAATATATCTACCCAAACCTCAAAGATCTATACTATGAGCCTGAAAAGCTCCCTGAATGGCAAAACATGTTGGATTACCTCTTTCTTCCGAGTATGACACATGGTAAATTGTATAGACGGAACTTGAGGATGGAGGCAAAGTTGTTGTTGGTTCTGTGTACATACAATGTCATCCCGCGGCGGGGAGACAAGATGGAGGTCCGGTTTCAAGAGGTGTCGATCTTGTATATGATGATGCATGGTTCTCCCAAGGTTCCCTTCTGATTTCTAGTGTTGAACAACATTTGGTTGAGCCGGAATAGCGGGGAAAGAAAAATTGTACCCCATTGCCGATTGATCACGGCATTGTTAAAGAAATATGGGGCAATTAAAGGCGATGAAAAAGGTTCTTACAAGAGGTTCAAGCCGTTCGACCTAAAGAATTTGGGACCGGGATGGGTTTACAAGGAATCGGAGAGGTATCATAAGCTAAAGACCGATGTGCGAAGGTGGTGAGTGTTGAAAGCAGATGCGAGACCGTTACGATCGGGCGAGGCTGATGAGCCCGAAACGTCGGATGAAGAAGTTAGTGGTGATGATGACTTCCGTGAAGACACGTTCATGGTGGATGCTCACATAGGGGGCGCTGGCCCAGGTGGAGCTCAAGGAGCAGGTGTACTGTCTGGTTTTGTGGGGAGTGCATTCGATTATGCACAACAGGCCTATGATCCCTATTAGGCTCATTCGGGGAACATGGGCCAGATTATTGAACAAAGGCGACCCCCCCACTTTTGGAGAATGGAGTGAACCAAACCAAATGCTCTTCGATCAGCAGACTTTTATGGGAGCGAGTATGGAGAGGGCTTTGAAGCAGAGTTATGACATAAATGAGCAATGGAACCGTGCTCATATGTATGCCCATGAGGAAGAAGTGAACAATCGTTACCTAGACGACCGCCAGAGACGCTTGCACGATCAGTGGCATGCGGGCCAACCACTCGAAGCGGATCCGCCAGTTGTGGATTATACTACATTGCCACCTTATGACGGTAGTGTGTCGTATCCCACCCCACCATTACATCATTCTCAATGGGTGGATCCACACGCTATGAGTTATCAGCAGGTGAATCCAAGTGGTGATCAAGGTAGTAGCAGTGGGAGCGGAGCTTTTGGGTTTGGAGAATGGAACGACATGATGACATCCATCTTCGGGCCTCCACAGCCAAAGTATTACTAGCCAGGTCGTATCTTGCTCCTTTGTACATTTTGTGTATATTTTCATCTCATATGTTTATGTTTATGGTTGGGAGGTAGGGTGGTGTTTTGATGTTGATGTGTTTTGGTTGGGATGTGTTAGCGGTGGTGTGTTTGAATTTTCATAAAAAAAATAATAAAAAAAATTGGGATTTGAGAGTTTTAGCGAAAGCTAATGTTTTTTATTAGAAGCGATCTTTCCCTCAAAACCATACATTGGGACAATGTATCCCAAGTGTGGGGATGGGGGGAATTTTTGAGAATTTTAAAATTTTTGTAAATCCGAGCGAAAATTGTCAAAGTTTGAAAGCTTGATTTTGTCCCGCTTGACACACCGACACCCATTCCTAGTCTTTTCTTGGTGAGAATTTGAGCCACATATGATTGTTATAGATATTTCTTTGTTTGAGTGGCGGTGTGTGTCGTGTGTTAATAGAACTTGTGTACGAATTCTTGTTAAATCCTAGAGTTAGCATGCTTTTGAAAATGATAAGGGACTTTTAGGTAGCCTCGTCTAGATGTGTGAGAGTGAGGGAATTGGTGGGTTGGACCTCATACTTTACATATATGAGCTTGGTATTGTGAGGGGTGGGGGTTTGGTCTTTAGGAAGCCATGTTTGAGCCTTACACCATTCGGTTGTGACCCGAACCTACTTTCTACAAAATTTTACCCTTTTGAGATGACCCGGTTTAGGAGATTTAGTATGTAGTGTTGATGTTCTTGTTTATATTGTTGAAGTTTGATGTATTATTATAAAAAGAGAGAGAGAGAAAATATAAGAAAAATACAAAAAGAAGCATTTCGTTGTAATGGAAGTTGAGAAGTTTATGATGTTTTGTATATAGTCGATGTCACCGTATTTAGGAGTAAAAATAAAAACCGGGTCAAATCAATTAGCTCTTACATATGTATTCCACCATTTTCCTACCTTTTCACCTAGCCCCGTTACAACCCGTAAGTTTCTTTGATTCATAAGCATGCTAGATATTTGTTAGGAGGAAACTTGATTCTTATACAAGCTTATTGTCGCGCACACATACACACACGCATTGAGTGGTTTAGCATTATATGCTAATAATTCTTGTCATCGAGAGATTTTTGTGAGGGGTGTATCTTGTGGTATGATTGAAAGTTAGTAGAAGGACGGCACGTTTAGCTTGGTTTGCATGATTGATCACTTTGGTTATGAAATAGTATTTTGAATAGGTTGCTTGGGACAAGCAATGGGTAAGTGTGGGGATGTGACGGGTGGTCCGTAGGACAACCCTTAAGTGGTTTAAAAAGATTGAAATCCCACGCTTTACTCGGTTAATTGTTTGAACATGATAACCACTAGTTGTATGGATTTGCAGGTGTTAATATGCATAAGGAGCAATTTTTAGGAAGCATGGATGGATGCTAGAAGTTGGCAGAATTAAAAGATGAAGAAACGATGATTTGATGAAGAAACATTAAAGAAAAAAACTAATCGCCGCCGTAGCCTACGGCCCTAGCCGTAGGTTACGGCTCTCCCATGTTCCACAAATTGATCTGCCGTAGGTCAGAAGAGAGTTACCGTAAAGAACAATTGCTCGCCGTAAGCTACGGTGAGCGCCGTAGCTTACGGCGCTTATGTTGACTTTCTGATCCCGCTGACCACCGTAAGCTACGGCAGGCGCCGTAGCTTACGGCGCCGACAGAGGCTGTTTTGTAACTTGTGCATTAAATGGCAGTTTGATGAGGTTTTTAAGGGGCTTATCATTTTCTAATCGGTTACCACTCGCTTGAGACACGAATTAGGAGCATCTTGGGAGACATTGAGCTTGAAGAACATCTCTTAATCATTAGTTTTATTGTCTTTGATCTTTATGAACGATAATACCTTTGTTATGATGTTGATTCGAGCCATGAGTGGCTAAACACTTTATGATCATCCTGGATTGAAGGTTTGCTTGAAACATTTCTTGTTTGATTTCCTAATTTCTAGAATAACAATCATTATCTTTATGGTTTGTTTGTTAAGGTGTGTGATTGTTTGTTAGTATCTTGTTAATTCTTACATTGAACTAATTAGAAACCATACGTTCTTGGTGTTGTTGGCAATCGAGATATCATGGGTATAGTTAGGCTTGGGTAAGGGTTGATTGATCATCGGGTAAAAACCTCACGTTCTAGGAATCTGAGTACTTAGTTCCCTTTCATCACTGCAAGTAGTCACACATGAGCTATGTCTATGTAGTTCTTTCTAGTGGAATGATAACATGAATGTCAATTGAAACCGGAAATCTAGGATGGTCATTTGTCTCTAATTTGTTTACAACCAAAACTTTTCTCTTGCACTTTAGTTAGTTAATTTTAGTTTTAAAACCAATCCAATTAAATCAACTCTTGAATTTTATTTTATTTGCAATTAGATTAATTTGGTCAACTTAGATATACACTTAGATAACATACATTCCACAAACTCCCTGTGTTCGATACCCACTTACCACTAGCTAATTAGTTGTATTTGGATTAAATTTGATTGAGCCTTCGACCTCACGTCAAAACCATCGTTAGAATATCGAAATCGTTTTGATACATATGAATCACCCCAAAACAATCGAAAACAGTAAAAAGAGGGGATCTATGTACTCACCTTTGGGTGCGTTTTTATATGTTAACACAATCCCCCAAATTGTTTATTCATCCTAAATTAAATAAGAATGATTTAATAATCAAAAGCCTACAAAATACATAAGTTTCTCCGATACTTAGAATTTTCACATAACTTTGAGATTTCTCGAAAAGTTATTATTTTTGATTATTTTGGTGTATTTGTATATATGTACTCAAGCGTAAAACACATAATATTGTCAAGTATTATCATGTCAACATACAAATATTATAAACACATAGCACATTGTGACACATAAAATTTACCCATGAACAACCCATTATAGCTATGTCGAAAAACACTTATTTTAGCGATTCGGTAACATTTTCGGGCGTCGGAAGTCACGTATGACAAACCAAACACCAAGTAAACTTAATATAAGTTAAAATACTTATTTTCATATCAAAAATATCAGCTTGGTTACTGATCTAAAACAGTTTTATAAAAATCCTCCGAAAAGGCGATTTTTAACCGTTTTACCGCATAGTTTTGCATCAAACATTACCCGAACCATCCCAAATCGAAACGACTTGAAATTTTAACATAACCCATGTTATATACTGAATAAAATAATGGTTATACTCATGATGGTGCAGGTCTTACATAAAGCATATAAATCATGCAAATTTCTCATATTTTACCACTTTTTAAGCTATATGTACAACATGCAAAGCTATCAAACCTATGTCAAAGTTTCATGCCATTATGTTATACCAAATAATGTTATTTTTAGTGTTTATAACCTGTTCAAAAACACTTTTGTCATACAACCATTTTTTTTATCACTTCTTAAGCTTTAAATCAACATGTATCTTCATGTACAAGTGCCTAAAGCATACTATCATAGCAACATCATTTTATATGAGTTTAAAAGCATCAAATATGTGATATATTCAGGTTTCTTTGCTGATGTACTTGGTCATTTAACATAACATACACAAATCATTAAACACTTGCATTTTAACTATCAATCAAGAACATGTAACAACTTAAACAAGTACTTATCAAGAATTTAAACTTCAAAACTCATACACATATGTATATATGTACGGTTATATATACATACATATCACCACCATTTTTATTTGTATCATGACCCATTTCATTTTAGATTTCAAGTTTGTGAAAATCCCAAGATTCAAGAGAAACTTCAAATCATCAAGAACAACCAAGAATCGAAAATATGATTTAAAAATAAATGTTATACCTTCAAGATTCAAGTAGGTTGTGGGATGAGATTTTGATGATAGGAAGCTTGAAATCACTTGAATGCACCTTGGAAACACCTTTGGATCTTCACCCTAACTTGAATTTGGCTTGAAATAGGGCTTGATCTTCAAGAACAAAGTTTGAAGGTTTGAAGATGGAGAGAGAGAGAGGGGTGTACGGTTTTAGGAGGGAGAGAGAGTGAGGATGTTGAGTGTTGTGTGAAGATGTGATCTTAGTAAGATATTGAAAGAGATATGCAAGATTATAAAAGATATGGAAATCTTAGAAAGATTACTTGCATCAACAAGTGGCAAAGTTGAAGGAGAAGTGGTAAGGGAAGGCACATGGGGCCGCCACCTCCACCCCCCACTCTCATATTCATGCATTCTTATATGTAGATATATAATATATAGGCTAAAACGAGTGTTTAACTGTATACCGGGTATTTTATCTGGCGTTTAATTCTCGGTTTATGACGTTCTAAATTATTTTTATTATTCTATAAAAATAAACCCGCCAAAATATTACTGAAATAAATTTCAGTTGCCGAGATTTGGCTGCGTTGTCTGCGTTTTGCAGTAGAAGCACTGTGTCGCGCAGAAACACACGGTACGCGCTTAAACTTGAAAAATAACGTTTTTAAGCGTTTTAATTTATTTTTCAACACGGACCTGATTAAAAATAATATTTTAATCATAAAAGAATATTTTTGGGATTTAAATATTATCCGGGTTGTCACCAACGTTCGTTTCGCAGTTTTGTCGTAAATAGTTCTAAAGCTCGAATAAACATGTTTTCCACATACCGAATCCTTCGAAACTTATTTCTAAGTTATGTAGAGGGTATTTAGGGTATGTTTGGCTTACGTCACAGTTCCGGAGTGTACGTCGCGTTAAACTGATTGCGTTTACACACCAGTTTGCGTATAACCTTCCAGAAAGTGATTTAAAGCTTGAAATCGGAATCGAATCAAATTGTAAAATCATTAAACACAATTACACACATAATAACACCAAAGCGCATTGTTTTATTGATAATCAACATTGTTTTACATTATACGGTGATTACAGAACACAGTTGTCACAGTCTCCCCTACTTTAGGAAATTTCGTCCCGAAATTTTATTTAGAGGAAACTTGTGAAAACAAATGCGGATATTTCGTCTTCATCTGGTCCTCACATTCCCAAGTAAATTCGGGGCCACGTTTGGATTCCCAGCGAGCTTTGACCAAGCGAATCCGTTTGTTCTTCAACTGTTTGAATGTACGTTCCACTATCTCCACAGGTTTCTCGACAAAGTGCATCGTTTCATCGATTTGAATCTCGTCGAGAGGAATGTGAAGATCAGCATCAGCTAAACACTTTCGAAAATTGGACATGTGAAAAGTCGGATGAATATTTCCAAGCTCTGGAGGTAGCTCTAGTCGATAGGCAACCTTTCCAATTCTTTCAACAATCTTAAATGGTCCAACATATCGTGGTGTAAGTTTTCCTTTCTTTTCAAATCTCACCACTCCCTTCCAAGGTGACACCTTGAGTAGGACACGGTCTCCGATTTGAAATTCTA
>JARYGA010050540.1:0-36964 GCA_030545235.1 Helianthus tuberosus | reverse complement strand
GAAGAAGATGGCAGTGGTGGTTGTGGTGGTGAATGGCGGTGGCAGAGGTGGTTGAGGGTGGTGGCTGGAGGTGGCAGTGGTGGTTGTGGTGGTGAATGGCGGTGGCAGTGGTGGCAGGGGGTAATATTACAGAGTAAACAAAACACAGGGGGTAAAATAAAAGGGTAAAATGGTCATTTCACCACCAAGTCAACAGATCAGTCAACAAAATTGAGCTTAGGGGGTAAGGTTGCAACATAACAGCAAACAGTGGGGGGTAAATTTGCAATTATTTCCTTAGGGGGGGTAAGAGTGCCAATCACCCCTAACCTCAGGGGGTAAAATTGCAGTTTACTCTATTATAAAATATAAATCATTTTGGTTTAACGAAATTGTGACTTTATTTGTCAAATAATCAAATATTGTAGAACAAAAAAGGTTTTAATAAAACTAACTAAAATTAAATGTTTTCAGTGATGTAAATAAGCTTCAGCAACCAGACATCATGGGGATGTAGCTCAGATGGTAGAGCGCTCGCTTAGCATGCGAGAGGTACGGGGATCGATACCCCGCATCTCCATCCCTTTTTTTCTTTTTACTCCAAATCTGTTTTCTGTTGATGACGTCCAGCTGCTGACGCAATGGTGGTTTTTAACGGTTGGTTTTCTATTGGAAGATGAATGAATGTTGAAGAAACTCAAAAAATGTTGAATGCGAGGTATGCATCACACAACTATTTGACAAATTGCCCGACTTAACATTTAAGAATATGCAAGTTTCAGTTTAGACTAAACTAGTTTTATGGCCGCACAACTAATATTTCTCAGTTTGATAGTATCTACGTCTGTGTTTCGGTTACTTGTACATACTACTGATAACACAATTTCAATTAAAAATACATCAAGACAGAGATAAAAATATGCGCATCAAAGATTTTTTAATGGAGTTTAGAAATTATAGAGTAACTTTATTAAAGTCCATGAGTAGTAGCGGTTGTCCACCAATGGCAAAGTGTCACCATTCCCTCGGATTGGTTCGTCACGACAACATGGAAAGACTAAAAGTTGAAATACTAAAAGGAATAAAAGTAGAGAGACTAAACATGTACACTACCAAAGTTAAAGCAGAGGGACTAAATACGAATATAAACAAAGTTAACCAATAAAATAAACAGATGGGCTAAACACGTATATTATTGAAGTTGAAGGTTTAAAAGTAAAGTTCAGAAAGCCACGATCAATTACTAAAAAGAATAAACGTATAGGGACTAAACATGTATACTACCAAAGTTAAAGTTAAAGCACAAGGAGTAAACTCATATATAAACAAAGTTAACGAATAAAAAGAAAACATTCTTTTCTAAAAGAGGACTAAACACGTATATTAATGACGTTGAAGGTTCAAAATTTAAATACAAAGATCAAAGACCACCTGACACTATTCTCCTCTTATGGCCTTTAAATATATATGAAATGAAATTGGCATGGGTCTTATTCAGGGCAAACTTGTGAAAATGCTTAACTAATTGGGTTGTGTTTGAGTTGACATGTCGCTTCATGGGTTAATATGTTTAATTTTGTAAATTACTAAAAATTATGTCTTGTATCGTAACTTAAATAAGGGGTAAAAGTAAATAATAAAATTGAAAAATAATTCTTTTTTATATTCGTTGCACAACAGTCAAATTTCTTGAAAATCCCACAACTCGCGGCGTTTTGACAAACACGTCCAAGCCAAAAAAAACCAAAGAAAATGCCCCTGGGGCGGTGTTTGCGGCGTTTTCCGGCGTTATGGGGGTGAATCACGCCCAATCACCTCAGCACTATGGATGGTCTAATGCTTAAAGTATAATCTCTGTATCCTACCGGTCATAATACACCGGATAGCATACCAGTCCTTGTTGAAACAAGAATGTCATGACACTCGTTAAGACATCTTCGTGATATTCAAGTCATCTTGTATTTTTATAGACTATATTGAATGACTATTGTATCGGTTTAAATTCAAAAGATAATATTTATCAGTATAGAAGTTTATGTTTTACTCATATTTGGATGGCTTTTATAAGACGCTTTTGCATTTAATGAATAACAGATAGTTGAGATACAAAACAAACAACTACATGCCTTGCCAATTGGCATTATTGATGTCTTTTGTGAAAAAATCTATATAGATCCACCTCATTTGTCTACATGTTAAGAATTTACCGATTAAGTAATCATATTTTAATCGGTACGTTTTTATTTGTTCATAAAAACGTAAACCTAGGTACCAAAACAAGCATAGAATCCCAAACCCAAACACAACTACGCAAGCCATAGAAACACTGAAGATGAAGACTCGCATATAGAATTACTCACAAAATTTCACTCTATAGTAAATCAATATGGAATCATGCTTTCAGAAAAGAAAAGAAAATGGAAATAGGAGTCACATCCATTGATTTTTTAGGAATGAAAATCATCGATGGCATGTACCAACCACACATCTCCCAAGAACTCCATTGTTTTCCAGATAAGCTGACGTCACAAAAAGAGGTACAACAGTTTCTTGGCTTAGTCAATTATATGGAAACATATGTTCATCGCAATTTAAAGACCTTAAATCGTGTCTAGTTATGGACTCAATATTTTTTTGCTTATGTTATCATCTTTGAATGTTCAAATATCTATCAGTTTACAAATTTATCAAAGTTTAGGCACCCAAATTAATATTATATATAATACAAATAAATACAATGGTATATTGGTATTACAACTTACAAGCAAGAACAAATTACATTTAAAAATTGTTTTTCTATGAGTTCTTATTTTTAACGATCTACTTATTAAGTGATTGTTAAAGTAAAGAGTTAAAGAAAACAAGTTAACAATTAAAAAGGTAGAAGAAAATAATTATTGATAAACCTTTTATTAGCAGCAGTTCCTAGATTTTTCTATGATAAATACATCATAACCTGTAGGATTTGAACTCTCAATTTTTTGGTTATGGACAGGAGAGTACACCACTGACCACGCCAATTTCTACCTTATTGAGTTGCCGATCATCCGGAAAAGTGGCAGCAGGGGAAGCAATTCCCAAATGGATTATAATTTTGTTTTTATTTCATCCAAAGGCAAGAATGTGAATGGGAGCTTTCATTCACCGGGTAAAGAATAGTGTTTTCGATGGACAAATTTTGGGTGTATATTCCATCATTTTTTAGACAGTATACTTAGTTTAAAATATAGTCTAATAATGTATGTCCCGTAAGTCACTTTATAGTTACTCGGTTGCCTTTAACGCCAATAAAGCAGCCCCATACGCCGCTTCGGTTTGAAGTGCTCGACGTACAGGCAAACCAAGCACTCTCTCTCGTATCTTTGTCCACTTATCGTTTTTTGATCCACCACCCGCAGTAAACACTTCTTCTACTTTAGTAGCTCCTAAATCCTTCAACAATGCATACCCTTTTGCCTAAATAAAAACAAAACATTTTATCAACATCTTTAAAAGACAAAAACAACAGATTCAACAACCCCGTAAAACAAACCGTGGTACATATGAGTTCATGTGTCTAAGAACAAGTATTCTGTTTACAAATGTGTCATGGTTGAAAGTGTTTGGCTCCTTCTAACAGCAAATGTCTTAAGACTTTTAAATCTTTAACCAATTAAAGGCATCCCACCCAATGCAAGTTGCTTTTTTGCGTGGTTTCATTGGTTGACAGCAGTGGCGGATCTAGAAAATCTTCGTAGGGGTAACGTTTAAAAAAAAAGGTAACGAAATCGAAAAAACGTCAAAAAACGTTTTTTTTTTCCAAAATTTACACTACCGCCGGAGCGCCAAGGGGGCTACACCTTATCATAATGTATGTCCGCCCCTGGTTCACTGGTTGGCAGTGTCTTGGTGGGGTCCACGAGTTTTCTAGTGATGGGTTGTCACGGTATAAAGAATTAGGTTTTACGATATGCAAAAAAAAAGCCTCTCATATCATGTTAAAAAAAGGGGTAATTAGATAACTTTGTTTACCTCAATGCGAGCTATTGATTCGAGAATTCCATGCAAGTATGCTGCATCACATTCTGGTCGAGGACTCAACCTATAACGTGAAAGAGGTTAACATAACATCAATTAATGTTGTATTACAGTATCTACTTTACTTTACCTTGGGGCCATCTTGGGATCGGCTATTGGAAACCTCTCTCCCTCCACCGGTAGTGGGTAATAATCCAACGGTGAAGCTTCCATCGGGTTTATCTGCACACTCAAATTCTCCAGTTGCTCATCGGAAAAAAGTTGCCGCAGAACTGCTCCGCCAGTGTTTGAGGCACCTCCGACCAGCCACTTGTCATCAAGACGATGACTGTACACCCCGAACCGCGCATCATCAATCCTCGTGGTGCTTAGTAGTTTTATCGCAAGCGTTGAACCCAAAGATGTCACCTATATACAACCTTCTTGAGACCAGTCTAAAGAAAGTTAAGAATATAATTAAAAGTGGGTCTGGTTTCATTATAAATGAAGACAGGACCCACAAAATAAACGTAGGTAGGGCTGCAAATGAACCGAACGTTCAGCGAACAATTCGTGAACCGTTCGGCGGGAAGCTCGTTTGTGTTCGTTTGTTTAATAAATGAATGAACACGAACAAGAAATCTCGTTCGTTTAGTTAAATGAACAAGCGTGAACATAGGCGTGTGTGTGAACGTTCGGTAACGTGTTTGTTTATGTTCGATAGTTTGTTAGTGCTTTTAACTTTTATATTTATTGAAATACTTCAAAATTCTGAAAAAAAAATAGTTAATAAGTATCAGTGTATTATATATTCTGTTTATGAACATTAGTTTGTGTTCATGTGTTCATGAACGTTCATTTGCGTTCCTTACCTAAAATTAACAAACGAACATGAACACGTTCATTTCCTTAATGAACGAACACGAACAGACGATCGCATTCGGTAAGTGTTCATGAACAATCCGTGAACACATATATTTCCTTAACAAACGAACACGAACGGGGCGTTGTTCGTGTTCGTTAGGTTCGTTTGTAGCCCTAAACGTAGGCTAAAGTTTAAAAGCATTTTACCGCCTTCCCAGGCTGAGTAGCTCGGGCTGCAAGAAACGCAGCTATACTGTCCGTAGTTCCCGTGCAGACAACACAATCTTCAGGAAAACCTGTACAAGAATTCAGCCCAATATCAAGCATCGTGTTTTAACTAACCTTTGTAGTAGATTAGTTAAAACAATATTTTAGTTGATATTATGGTGGAATTATAACTATTTTCTTATTATAAAGAGGACGAAGTGTACCAAGTTTTATTCTTATGTCCTCTTTGAGGGTGCTGATTATAGTTCCAGGAGCTTGAATGGTCGGTAGAACATGTGAATACGGTTGAGATTTCAGCCATGGTGGATACGATTCAAGTTCGGGATCATAACCAACCTATGCGAACGAATTGGAAAACCCTTTTAATAATCAGTTATAATACATTTACCTAACACCGTAACACGTTATAACATTATAACTTCATAACAAACATGACAAAAAAGAAACCTTTTTAGTCAAAATAATTAACTTGACCTCAAAAGGTCAAACAGTGTTCATAGACTATAAAGTAATACCTTTTAAGGTCAAACTTACTACTTTCCATTTTGAAATTCAACCTGCATACGGATTTTTTGAACATCTATGAAACTTCATAATTACATTCAACTTCACAAAAAAAATTAATGAACAAGAAAAATCGGGTGTTAAACTTGTATCAGAGTTTTTATCAGATGCCCAAAACAGTCTGCTTGACCTCTAAAGTCAAACTGTGCCAATAGAGAGTAAAATTGTACCTTTAACGCGTTATTGTAGTCAGACACTCCGATTTTACCATGCAGAAGCCACAAAAGCCAGTCAGATTGATGCATTAGTACTGCAGACTCTCTACTCGAATCACTTGAAGTCCACCATGAAACGAGCTTGCATAAGGTTGAAGAACCGGAGCATACTGTGTGGTTTATAGGGGCAATGGATTTAACAATTGGTAAAGCATCAGGACAGCTCTCGTTATAGAGTAAAGGCCTTGCTAAAGCTTCTCCTGTTTTGCTGCAGATATAT
Organism: Helianthus tuberosus; assembly: GCA_030545235.1. NCBI lineage: Eukaryota > Viridiplantae > Streptophyta > Magnoliopsida > Asterales > Asteraceae > Helianthus > Helianthus tuberosus. Next base: position 30,898 of record JARYGA010050540.1, on the reverse strand, counting down.
AGAAAAGTAGTATAGTTTGATACTTTGACTTTGACTATTGAGGTCATACAGACTCATAAAGCTTTTGACTTTTTTTTTTCAAAATGTCTATATGCCTTGTGGTAGCGAAAAAAATAAGGGAATCTTTTGAACCTAAATCAATGTTTAAATCTTTTAACTGTTTTCTAGTTTCAGGTGCCCAATTTATTACCTGTCTAAAATCAGAGTAGTTGCAGAAGTCCCGTCTATAGAGATGGAAGTGATTAATGAACGCATAGTGATTGGTATATCTTCAAGAAGAGAAAAAAGTGTTGTTTTCCATGATCGCACCCAATCGACCGCATCACCATTCTTCCTAGACGACGAATAATAAGCTCATAAGTTCTTTCAAACAGTTAATATCCATTGTCAATATCCTTTCCTTTCATTAACAAACATGGGAACTGAAGTTGTCACTAAAGTTTGAATATATTATTTTTGTGAGCCCATTTACTAGATGTGTGAAAAGGTGAAGATGTGACTGGTCCTGTTTATTTAATCCGAGAAATAATGAACATGTGATTAATTGATTATGGTCCTGTTAACCCTGAATATTTGATCATGTTAGAATACAAAAAAAAAAAAAAAAAAGACCCGTCGAACCCACATACTACGCCTGTTTACAATCTGCCAACTCCTTTACAGCTTTGATTACATGTTACAACCCATCAACTTGTTTTCAAGTCATACCAACCTTTTTGACTCGTTTAGATAACTGGGTTACACGGGTCATGTTCGAGTTACACAACTTTAAATGTGTACTGTCATATTAAGGTCCCAGCACGATATATACACCCCCCCCCCCCCCCCTACTATATGGTCAAACTGACTGATATCCGTCTTTAAATTTTACGATATTAGTTAACTCTAAATGAGGTTTAGCGTGTAAATCCATACCGCCATTAACAATCCTTCGTTACGGCTTGCATAATATCATTTTACCAAAGAAACATTGTGGGACTCAATCAAACAAATGATAACTAAAAACTTAAAACAATATAATGATGTAAAAGTTACCATAAACACAGGATAATCCCTCTTTGCTTCAGAATGTATGACCCCTTCCTTATCAATAACTGCATATCTAGCTCCAGAGGTACCAAAATCCATCCCCAAATATAACTTTGCCTCAACTTCAACACCATTCATTAAACTAGCCTTACAATTACTCCTCTGTAATCCCATTCCCCTTCTTGATTCTGATTTATCTACTACAGTAATGTTGTTACAAACCTTATATCAATTTCTTTCTTTGATTCACAAACACCTAATTTATCTCTAGTTATGCAACCACTTCAGTAGTAATAATAATAATTCAAATTCAGTAAAAAGCTTACAAGTATTGTTCCCTGGTTGCATTCTGTTTCTTGATATTGATTTTGATTTATCAACAATGTTGTTGTGGAATCTGGCTGTTGAAATTGATTTCTTTGAACCTGAAAGAATATGTGAAAATTGGTAGGATTTGAATTTATAACCATAAATTTCAATAATATAGCAAAAAAAAACATGTGAGTGAACTGAACTGAAAATTGTATTGTGTTGAGATGATAATGGTAGGAGAGACCAAATGGTTATGGAATGATGAAGAGAGGCTGCCATTGGTTTATTCTTTTTCAAGAAATGGATAACACAGGCCCAGGGGAATTGTATTCTGCATTTCTGCTATAATAATAAAACATAACAAAAATAAAAAAAATCGTATGTCGATTTTGTACGGCATAACTATGAAGTGTCTAAATGATATCGAAAAAGATTTTAAATCAACGGAAAATCATAAAAATAATACGGTATCGGTTTGATTTGGTAAGCTATGTATAGTTTATGACACCAAAAAACACTTTATTTGTTTATTCGTAATTATTTGTTTTTTTAATACATTTTATGCCTGAATGTAAAAATAAATAAATATTGGATAGTGGTACCGAAAATAGCAAAGCCAAATCTGAGTAAAAACAAAACCGAATATCGTATCGATTAAATTATGACGGTACATTACCGGTTCGGCATCATTAGTGCGAAAAAAGAGAGAAAATATCAAAACCACCTTGTATCCAAATTGAGTACCATAACAATGAATATCCGTAACGGTACTGATATTGTTCAGTCGGTATCGGTATACTGGTACTCTCAATATAGTTTACTATACAAGGAAATATACTACTGGTACTCTCAATATAGTTTACTATACAAGGAAATATACTATTTTGAATACAACTTCGGTTTCTATAACTTTTTTACCTGAATGATAACGAGCACAATTTGTTGGATAAAAACTAAACTATATGAAAAACGAAATATTATTAAAAAAGCCGGTTAGGTTACTATTCACCAAACGCATAAATGTATTATACTAGATGTTAAACTTTGTAAGGCTCGGTATGACGGCATTTACATTGTTATCACCAACAGAAAGTGATTCACCGAAGCCACGAGACCTTGAAAGCAGATTTTTCAAGTTTCAGTAGCGGAACGTTCTATCAATAGGGATTCCTCCTGAAACATTCTTCAAATACAAAAGTTCAGTCTCTTCACACCGATTAGTAAATTAGACAGGATTCATTTGCACAGAATATAAAGTAGTGGCTCAATCTTCAGAAATTTCATTTAAGTTGGGCCAACCTCTTTTTTTGTAACTAGAAAGATTGTTAGACTCGTCTTCTTCTAGAGGGATCATCTAGAAAGTAAGTCGTTTTGAATTGAATATTTTCAAACAAAAAACTAAAACTGACATAGATGTTATGGGTTTACTTCTTTTTAGATGGGTATCATTTGTTTATAAGTAGGTTCACATCTTAAATCTAGCAATTTATCTATTTTCCATAAAGGAGCCGAATGAAATCAAAGTTTCATGTTCGGTTTTGAATTAGAGACGTTAAAAATGATGAATTGGCGTCGACTATAACCCCTAGTGAAGAGGTATGGTCCCAAATCAGTGCACACATGGCACGGGGACCACACCACTTTTCTTACATGGCGTCCACATCATTCGTGCGCGTCCAAAAGCTTATATGGAAGAAATCGCAGGTGACAAAGAAGATGCTTCTCCAGACAAAAATGACGACACGTGGCACCAATGGATAGACGCCAGCCTTCCTTGCAAGATCTCTGGAAAACAGGTCGACAGCCAGTACCAGTGAGCGTCCAGCTGGATGAATGAGAGCGCGCCACGTCATCCACTACACTGACGACAACAGAGGGGACAAAGAGGATATTCCCCTTGGTCGGACAGCTGGCGCCCATTGGCTAGCTGGCAGGTCTCCTCCTCCTTCATCCTTCGGCTATAAATAGATGACTTCTCCTTCAGGTTTAAGGATTCTGTTCTCTCACTATTTACTCTTAACACACACTATTATCCTCAGAAAAGTACTTATTCTCACGTCGAATGGTGGTCACAAGGAGAACCCCCCCCCCCCCTATTCCCCTCCTTGTGGCGAGTCACCAGTGTTATGTTTTGCAGGATATCAGTTAACGGCGAGTGGAGGAAGAGATTGAACCATTCATATATGAGACAGTCAGCTAGGATAACCATGTGTTAACCAGTGTTTCATCACCTAGCCTTCCTTGAAACAGCAAATTCGAAGTTTTATAAAGACATCATATATAAAGTGTCGTAAGAGGAAACCAAAATGAGTCTAATAAAGAAATAAAAGCTTGAAGGAGAGTGGACTGTAAACTCATGCTTATTTGATAACTTTACATTAACGATTTATCGCGTAAAATGAATTTTGAATATTTATATATATATAACAATTAAGGTAGTTCCTTAGGAACAGTATATTGAATAGATGAAAATAGAATGATAATTACAATTCTGCCATTCCTTTAGGAATTTCGTTTGCCCTGTTTCAACCCTCATCTTCTTCACTTTGAAACCACCACCACAGCCTACCGATTCCGTCTGAGATATAGAGATTAGATTTCCAACGAAGATGAAGGACGATTTCAGCCGCTGACTACAACCGTTCACGGTTAGCTTATTTCGCCTGAGATTAAACATCTTCCTTCGACCATTGACTACAACTCCGATTAGGCCTCCAACGAAGATGAAGGGTGGTATTCAACTACACAACGTTCATAATTGTTCGATTTGTGTTCTTTCGTCTGCGATTAGGGCCCCAGCTGGTGCGATTCAGCAATTTAGGGCTCCCTTTTTGTGCTTTTAGGGTTTTTTTAATTGTTTTGGTGTTTATTAAATTTGTATCTACCTAAAGTGCTCCAGTGGCTTAGACAATTTGATATTATGTAAGTAGTGTCATATTCTGTTTTGGAAATTAGAGTAGCCAATTTGATATTGTGTAAGTAGTGTCATATTCTGTTTTGGAAATTAGAGTAAGGCAGTAAGCTGAGGTTTATGACATCCTGCACATCTCTTGAGAAACTGTGATGGTTGATTTTGTATGGTAACTTAGTTTTTTTAGGTTGAGGAAGATTGGAAGTTTGGAATGGATAACAACAAACACAAATCTGTTGTTTTTATATATGTCTTTTATAACTCCATTATGTTTCTTTTGTTCAATTGTTTTAGCACCTGTTTTATGTTTCATGTTTAATCACTGTTGTTGTTTATGTTTTGTGTTATCTTCTTGATCATCTGAATTAGCTTATTGTTACCAGGTTTAATCACCTTGTATGTCCTGTTTATTGTTTAATCACCTATTTTCTGGATTTCTTAAAACTTTATGGCTTAAAGGGATTAGCTTTAGATAACAAAATACTTTAATTTTCACTAATTTTCCTGGTTACTTTTCTTTATTTGAGTTTTTTCATCAATAAGCTAGGGCTTAAAACAATATTCTCAGTATTTTCATTCCATAATGTGTATCAATAGTGCTGATCCGTTTTGCAAGTAAGACCAGAATAAAGCTCCGTCACATTTTGAGACGAGCATTGTTGGCAAATACCCTTGATACTTGTACTCAGGGTATTAAGGAAGCTAATGGATATTAAGACTTTGATTTTTCATTTGGTATCAAATATGGTAATTTACAAATATAACTAGAATAACTCCTACTAAAGTGGAATTTCTTTAGATTGATGATTGATCAAGGCAAATTTTGATTCCAAATCTTGATCTATTAATTTTAAAAGTAACATATTGCTTTCACAAATACGTTTGTTTGATTTTTGCAGATGTATCTTATGGATGTTTGGAAGGAGTACATGGGTTGGCCATCAAATGATAGGGTTCAGCTTTGGAGTGTAATGTTTCATGGCACTTCAATGGTTCCATTGCTTCCTTCCATACAAGTACATATTTAACCACATCTTATCATTCTTTGCTTGGATTTTACAATGTATTCGTAATATAAAGATGATTTTTGTCACTTTGTTGTTTCAATCATGCTTCAAGATGTTCTATATATTTCAAATACAATCAACTTGATGCAACACCAAGATGCATTGATAATACGGTTTTAACCCGCCGCGAAGCGCGGGGCTTTTTACTAGTTATTTACATCTGATAAAAAAACAACTCTGAAACGTTTAGATTTCTATATATAGCATCATGTGAAAGCTATAAAAAATATCCCTAAAATTGTTTGTAGACGTTAAAGTATTAATTTTTGTTTAAGTTAATAATAAAAGGGTCCTAATAATAACACATGGGAAAAACTTATTTTCACGGGGCTGATGTGTGCGGTATGTTATAAGTTTTTATGTATATTTTTAGCCCTTTTTACACTTTAGTCAAGTTTTGAATTTATAAAACACGATATTTTACTAACACTAAACACACATATGGGCAAGTGCACCCATCGTGAGCGTAGTATAGCATTGGTAAGATACTGACGTCGTCCAAGGACACAAGAGCTTTTAGTACCGGTTTATCCTCAACGTCTAATCAAATCAAAATTTTAGAAAAAAGAGTTAAACATGAAAATAAAAACTAAAAAAACTGAAAAATAAAAATAAAAATAAAACAGATAGACAAGATGAATCACTTGGATCCGACTTGCCTTTAGTGTAACATTTCATTATTTCCGCACTTTTGCACTTTTTAAGAGATTATCTTAGTTATAGTAGTAGGACCCTCTTTTGAAAGTGACGTTACCCTCAACCCTGCAGTTTGAGTCAGCAAGGATACAATCCTAAAGGATTGGATTATTGAAAGATAATTAAATAAGTTATTAATGCGTAATGTGGTAGGCCCCTCTTTTGAAGGTGACGTTTCCCTCGGCTAAGTAGTTTGAGTCAGCAGGGATATAATCCTAAGTAGACGGGTTAATGTTTTAATAGTAGTTTACATATGAGGGGATCAAGAAATTCGAACCCCTGCCATCCAATACCAGTGGGTATTGAAGGAGGTTCTGCTAAGCTTGACCCATGTCCTTGCAGGATCTATACACTGAACAAGGCAAGACGCTTACCAAACCATTCCCTTAACCCCCGACCAGGTAGCCAACATATCTCCATATAGACCGTGGAGATATGAATGGTGTAAATCTTTTATTTTATATAGACAGTAAAATAACGCAAAGACACCACAAACAAATGATAAGGAAGTTTCACCTTCAAGATAGGAAACTAGTTATTAAAGTCATTAATACATAACCAAATAAAAAGTGCGAAAAGATTAAAAATAAAAAGTATTACACTAAATGCTTGTCTTCACCAAGTGATGTAAGAGACTTAGGCAAACATGGCCTTTGATTGTCAAGAACTCTTACGATCAATCTTGGATCCCGAGACTACTCACACACTCTATAATGGATGATGGATGATGGTGGTGGATGTGGGTTGTGATGGTGGTGGTGGGTGGGTGAAGTGTGAGAGAGGTGGTTTGCCAAGGGATGGTTTGCAAGTGAGCCAAGCACCCCTATTTATAGCCTGTACAGAAGCCCGGACACGGCCCCGTGTCCACCCATCTTCTCTTTCTTCATTAATTGCAGTTTGTCTACATTAGTTGACCACGCCTCCGTGTGTAGACGCGTATATGTACTATCAAGATTTGCCTAGATTCTGCGAATCTTAGCGTTGGCCACGGCCCCGTGTCCGGTGGGCACGCCCCCGTGTTGGGAGATAGAAGCTTCTACAACTTTGTCTTTTCTGCAGACTCTTGGGCACGCCCCCGTGTTCAATGGAGACGGGGCGTGTTCAGCCTTCTGACTTCTTGTTTTTGCTTGGAAAGATGTTGTCGAGGGGTCGGGCATGCCACGTTTATTCCTTTTCTTGTATTATTGTTAGATTTAGCTGCATTTTTGCTTCTTTTGTTCATTTAAGCTCTTTTTGTAACACCCCGTGTTTCAAAAGTCAAAGTCAAAGTCAAGATTGAAGTCAAAGGGAGACAAGACTGTGAATTGCGATCCGTCACTCCTTGCTCAATTCCTGTTTTGACTTATTTGACTTGTAGATAGTCTTTTTATGCTTTTACGTTAGTTGTATTATGTGGAGTATCTATTACTAATCGAGGTTTATTCGAAGTTTATCGCATATTTGATCGCTTATCGCAATCGCACTAGCAACTTGAATTACGCGTTCTGGATATTGTCTTACGTGTGTGTGTGCTCTTATGTGTTACTTGTGCATGTTTATTTATGTTATGTTGTGGTGATTAATCGAAACGCAGTCGAAACTCAATCGCAGACGCTAAACGCAAGTTAATTAGGATGATTGTATGTTAGATATAGTAGTTGGGATTAAAAGTAATTTGAATGGGATACCCTATCGCATCGCAACGCTCAACACGCGAATCGAAATCACCAAACTCATCACACCGAGCACTCCAATCGAGTGGCCAGCCGATCGAGCTGCCACCCGATCGGGCTGCCACCCGATCGAGTTGCCACTCGATCGAGCTGCCCCCCGATCGGGATGCCACTCGATCGACCAGCCACTTACTCCCCTTTCCTTTTATGGAAACCCTATAAATACCCTCATATGTCAACATCACTTGATGTTGACAGCCCTCACTCGACCAGCTCACTCCAGCCTACTTTTCTTCCGATTTCTCGCAAATCTTGTAAGTTTTCCACCTAAATCTTGTACTTTCTTGATCTACACGCACTCCTACACCTTTCTATCTTTTGAATCTTAACTTTTAACCATGAAATCACTAAGATTTAAGTGTTCTAGGATGATGTCATCATGGTGTTCATATGAACTTCATGTTTTGGTTTCAATTCACCAAGAACAACTTAGATCTGGACGATTTCCACGTAAATAAACAAAGATCTTGCATAGATCTGAACATATTCATGGTGAAAAGGATTGAAAGATGGTTTTCTAACTTTCTTTCAACTCTTTTACACTCAATGCACTCAAAACCGATATAATCGAAGCTTGTTCTAATCTTCTACTCCTTCTTGTTGATGTGTTGGTTCAAGATCTGGATTCTATCCATGAGAATACTGATTACGGGTTAAACATGAAACACCGTCTCGAACAGTTAACTGGTCAGACTAGGGTGGTTCCTGTCCGATCAGGTCACTAAGTCTTGACGAGGGTTTCTGTTGTTAGACGCGTTATCATATAATCTCGAGAAAACGACAAACTATCAAAACAACCAAGGAAGAAGACGACCAGGTCATCTGGGACGGATTGCCGTCCGATCGGATTGCCACCCGACCGAACAGCCACCCGATCGGCTTGCACCTTGGGTCCCACACTTAACTTTTATTTCAACAATTTGAGGTTTTGAACATTGAACAGATTGCCGTCCGATCGGACTACCACCCGACCATGTGATGTTTTGACTTCAACACTTAAACAATTTTCAACATGTTCAATGCATACGGATTGCCACCCGATCGGTTTACCATCCGATCGAGTGAGCGTCCTGCGGTGAACTTGTTCTCAACCTGAGAAGCCTCGCCAATCGGATTGCCGTCCGATCGGACTACCGTCCGATCGACCGACCTGAAAGGTAGAATTACTTATCCGTTTTCAAAATGCTACAACGAAAACTTCAAAAGACAAGCCATCATACACAAACACATCCACACCAAACGAGATGACAATCCAATCGAGTGGCCACCTGATCGGGCGACCACCCAAACGGATTGCCATCCGATCGACCGGCCACCCGATCGAATTGCTACCTGATCGGATTGCTGTCCGATCCTTTGACACTTCGTATCGTTTTACGCGCCGCTTATCATTTATGCTATCGTTATGATCAGGCTAACCTTACTCTCTAGCGCTCCCTTCAATCCATCATCGCTGTGAGTATACTCGATCCCTTTTTGCTTTACGCACTTTTGTGTGTTACATACGTTACTTATTCTAAATCACATCGAACACACTACGCTATACTTTAACGCTAACCATTACCGCATGTTATACGTGACTTAATGAATGCTTGTTTGTTATGTTTACACATGGAATGTTGTCTACTTGCCTTAGCAACGATAGTACTATAGTTTAGACTCAGCACCTGTTCACTCAGGGGTTGTTAAGGACAATTTGTTACATGGCTCACAGTGGTAAGCGTGTATTATGAACTGCCTTGGGCAGTCAATCCGCAGTCATTGGTATCGATAGGTTCATGTTGATAACTAACGTGCTTCATTTCAAACTGTGTACGTACTGGTTATGTGTAATCGATTTCGAACTCTATTATATCTATTAAACTTGTGTGCTCACCTTTACACTATGTGTATTGACTTTTACTTTAACGTATGTGGCAGGTGCTTAAGATGTTTATATGCTTGGCTTGCTGTGAAATCGAGGCTAGGAAAGGTCTAGAAACGAATAAACGAATTGTCTGTATTTGAAATCTGAGTTGTCGAAACAGAACAATTTGACTAGATTTTGTCTGTAATAATTATATTACTTTTTATGTAATGGTATGGGACGTGATGCTTAAATAAGTGGTAATTATAGTTGTTATGGAAACTTCTGGACAATCTGTTTCACTCAGTGCCACGCCCCGACGTTTCCGCCATCGGTTGGGGTGTGACAGATTGGTATCAGAGCCATAACTATAGGGAATTAGGCAAGACTCAACCTAGTCCGGGTCGACGTCTTAGAAACGACCTAGTCTATAGTTAGGTACCAACAGACCGACTTGCGCGTACCCTTAGGGGTATTGTACAAGGTTGCTTGCTATTCTCGCCTACGCTACACTATCACTGCACTCTAATTTTCGAAAATGAACAAGCGGATAAGTCGAGATTAGGTGTGAAAACCGCAAACTCTCGACTAAATTGCTTGTTCAACCCACAATTTTTATCTATAAACAAGAGAAGTTGCGTTGAATCAGGAGTGAAATCCATACTTTGGTGCATAATTCTTATTTATTTTATCAAAACAAGAACAAAGTTGTTAAGTCGGGGGTGAAACCTGAACCTTGACGACTTGTTCAGATCTCTACTTTGGTTTACAAAAACTCTCACCAAAGTCTCGACGGACTCCAACGACTTGAAGTCACGATATGACTGGAAGGATGCATGCCGATCGCCCAAATTCGAGGCGAGAGCACAGTCCCGAAGGCCAACGTGTGTACCAAGTGTCTTGTGAATAGTTGAACCACTTTGGGTAGTCAATGTTTATCAAGCCGCAAACAATCTATTCTCGATTTTTACACGTTTAGATTATGAGCTCGCAACTGCCGACTCTGATACTCATCAAATTTATGTGGATTTTATTTGTTTATGTGATTTTACCTGTTTATGTGTTACGATTTTTTGGCGATTTATTCGCTTTTCACTTTAATCGACACACACGACTCGCACTGCACCTTTATCTGAAAACGCCAACAAATCGCTACTTATGGATGATCGCATGCTATGTTGCTCGCTTATGCTGTGCTAATTCGATGTGGATTCGCTAATCGCAATCGCTATTCTCGAACGATCGCGGACTTTGAATGATAGGTTTCTGTATTCTGACTGCCTCTTGTGCTTATATGCTTCTGTGCTTCTGTGCCTTACGTGCTTATGTGCTTCTGTGCTTATGTGAATCTGCGAATCTGTGATTATGTGCCTATGTGTTTACAAGATCATGTTCCTGAGTTTTAGTAGTATTAGGCATGTGAGGTGAGATTCGATATATTGTGTTTGAGCCCTATGGCGATGTCTGTTGCAGACAATGTCGTCATCTGGACACCGTCACCCCCGAGTTACTCGCCAAGAACAGAGAGACAAACGCCTTGTTGCTCTCGTCGCTAAACAGGTGGCGAAAGTTGTTCCACAGATCGTGAGTGAACTATACGAGAATGTGATCAAATCGTCTGAGGAGTCCATGACCGAAGCTCCTAAAGCTACTCCCAAAGCTGCTTTTAGCTTCAAACAGTTCAAAGCTTGCGGACCGAAAGAATTCACTGGCGAAGATGACCCTACGGCTTTATTTCAATGGTTCGATTCAATCGAGGTCACCCTGCGTCAGAGTGGATGTCCTGACAATCTCCACACTCTGAATGCTACCGTCGTCTTCCAGTCCCGCGCTTTAGACTGGTGGACGACCGAGAGAAACAAACGCGGAAATGACGCAACTTATGGTCTGTCGTGGGATGAGTTGAAGAACGTCATGCTCGAAGAGTTCTGCCCCCCCCCCCCCCCCCATGAGCGCCAAAATTTGGAGGACGAATTATGGCATCTAAAGCAGAAGGATGGTGACAACGCTGCTTTAACTGCTCGCTTCAAGCAGCTCAGTATTATCTGTCCTGATCAAGTCATGACTGCTGATATGACGATCAAGAAGTATGTCCGAGCTCTGCCAGATTGTGTTGCAGATTTTGTGCATGCCTCAAAGCCAGCAACAATCGAGGAAACTTACCTGCTTGCCACTGAGATCAACGACAACCGAGTCAAAGCTGGCTACTGGGATAATGCCACCAAGAACCTGCACCAAGCTACCGCCGCACCAACTGCCGACACCACCGCCGCTTCTCAATCATCAAAGTACTCGCGTCGCAAGAGGAAGAACAACAATAACAGCTCCAACAACAAGAACTGTGCTATCACTACCACTGCCGCCCCGCTTCAAGCCGTACCGGCTCAGCAGCAATCTCAGCACCGATCAGCTCAAGCACCAGTTACCTATGCACCGCCTGCAAAGCGTGCATACACTAGCCCTCACCCTGCTTGCCCGACATGTACTTATCATCACCCAGTGGGTGTCGCCTGCCGATTTTGCGTACACTACTATATGTACGGCCACTTCACCGCCAACTGTCGTACTGGTCCTTGACAAGCACCAGCTCAAGCTACTGCTCATCAAGCTCTACTTCCGGCTACACAAGGCCAACAAGCGGCTCAGGCACCCGCGATCAACGCCAGAGTCTGCTTCGTGTGTGGTGATCACTACCACTTCGCGGACATGTGCCCAAACAGGGTTGTGAAACAAGAGCCCCAGCAGCAGCAGCCTCAGCAACAGCCTCAGCAGCAACAGCAACAAGCCGCCCATGCCAGAACTTTCAACATCAATGCACGCCATGCCCAGGCCGACAACAATGTGGTTAATGGTACGTTTCTCGTAAATGGTGTTTATGCTTTGTGTTTGTTTGATACTGGAGCCGATAACTGTTTTGTATCGTTTGAGTTCGAAAAGCTCCTAAATCGTAAGCGCTCCCATCTCCCCTCGACGTTCGATGTCGAGGTTTCCACCGGAAGAACTGTCGCCGTTAATTCTGTTCTTCGTGATTGTACTCTTAAGCTCAACAATCACATCTTTCCGATTGATCTTATTCCAATGCAGCTCGGAAGTTTTGACATCATAATAGGCATGGACTTTCTTCGTGAAAACCATGCTGAAGTCGTGTGCTTTGATAAGATGATTCGATTCTCGCTCGCGAATAGTGACCAACTGTGTGTTTATGGTGAAACTCCTTCGAAAGGTCTCAAACTCATGTCATGTGTCCAATCTAGCAAGTATCTCCGCACGGAATACAGAGCTTTCTTGGCTAACATTGTAGTAGCGGAGGAGGTAAAGAAAGGAAAGATATGAGTGAAAGACGTTCCTGTGGTTCGTGAATTTCCTAATGTGTTTCCTGATAATCTTCCTGGCTTACCGCCAAGTCGTGATATCGACTTTCGTATCGACCTCATTCCTGGAGCAAACCCTATTGCTAGAGCTCCTTATCGACTCGCTCCGTCCGAAATACGTGAACTCTCGAGTCAACTCCAGGAATTGCTTGATAAAGGCTTCATTCACCCGAGCACCTCTCCATGGGGCGCACCAGTCCTCTTCGTCAAAAAGAAGGATGGGTCGTTCAGGATGTTCATCGACTATCGGGAATTGAATAAGTTGACTATCAAGAATCGCTATCCCCTGCCTCGAATTGATGATTTGTTTGACCAACTACAAGGTGCTACGTGTTTCTCGAAGATCGATCTACGCTCAGGCTATCACCAACTACGCATCCAAGAGGAGGATATACCCAAAACCGCTTTTCGCACTCGATACGACCACTATGAGTTCGTCGTTATGCATTCTGGTCTAACCAACGCACCCGCAGTTTTCATGGATCTGATGAATCGGGTGTGTAAACCATTTCTTGACCGCTTCGTCATCGTGTTCATCGATGATATCCTGATCTATTCCAAGTCGAAAGCCGAACACGCGCAACATCTACATTTGGTTCTCGAGCTACTCAAGGGAATCGACTCTATGCCAAGTTCTCCAAGTGCGAATTTTGGCTGGAGGAGGTTCAATTCCTCGGTCACATTGTCAATAGTCAAGGTATTCATGTCGATCCCGCGAAGATTGAAGCAGTTAAGAGTTGGGTTACACTGAAGAACCCGTCTGAAGTCCGTTCTTTTCTCGGACTAGCGGGCTATTATCGTCGATTTATCGAAGGATTCTTTAAAATTGCTGTGCCGCTTACCGCTCTCACGCATAAAGACAAGCCTTTTGTTTGGGGAACTGAACAAGAGTCTGTTTTCCAAACCCTCAAGCATATGCTTTGCAATGCTCCCGTCCTCGCTTTACCCGACAGAAATGACGACTTTATCGTCTATTGTGATCCCACAAACCTTGGTCTTGGTTGTGTTCTCATGCAACGAGGCAAGGTTATCGCTTACGCATCTCGTCAGCTCAAGATCCACGAGAAGAACTATACAACCCATGACCTCGAGCTAGGCGCAATTGTTTTTGCGTTAAAGATTTGGCGACACTACCTGTATGGTACCAAGTGTACGATCTTCACCGATCATAGGAGCCTACAACATATCTTTGACCAGAAGGAAATTAATATGCGTCAACGCCGATGGGTAGAACTTCTCAACGATTATGACTGTGAGATTCGTTATCATCCAGGCAAAGCAAAGGTCGTTGCCGATGCTCTAAGCCGACGAAGCTATCTGCATAGCGCTCCTAATGTTCCAGCCCAGCATCATCTCGAAACCCTCATTCGCGAAGCCCAGCATGTGTGTTTTACCGAACGCACTTTGAAGAAGGAAAGAATCTACCACGATGGAGCCCACCTTGTGAATAAGTCGAATGGGATATTCCATTATCTGGACCGAATTTGGATCCCTAAGCGAACCGATTTACGACAGATTTTGATGGACGAAGCCCACAAATCCCGATATTCTATACATCCCGGTGCCGATAAAATGTACCAGGACCTTCGCTACAAGTACTGGTGGCCGGGCATGAAAAGGGATATCGCCCTCTATGTTGGGAAGTGCCTGACTTGTGTGAAGGTCAAGGCCGAATATCAAAGACCCTCTGGCTTACTTGAACAACCCCCGATCCCCATGTGGAAGTGGGAAAGTATAGCCATGGATTTGATAACGAAACTTCCCCATACGCCATCAAGTCACGACAGTATCTGGGTTGTCGTCGACCGTTTGACCAAATCTGCTCATTTTCTGCCAATACGAGAAGACTATAAGGTGGAAAGATTAGCCCGAATCTACACCGATGAGATCATTTGTCGACATGGGACGCCTCACGACATCATCTCTGACCGTGATGCTCGGTTTACCTCGCGTCTGTGGGAAACGTTTCAAATGGCTCTCAGTACTACGCTCAATCTAAGTACCACTTTTCATCCCCAAACCGACGGTCAAACTGAGAGAACGATTCGTACCCTTGAAGACATGCTCCGTTGTTGTTTCATAGATTTCGGTGGTAATTGGGACGCATACTTACCTTTAGTCGAGTTCTCGTACAATAACAGTTATCATTCCAGCTTTCAAATGGCACCATTCGAGCCTTTATACGGAAGAAAATGTCGATCGCCTATTGTATTGCACGAGATCGGGCACTCGCAATTAACCGGTTCTGAGCTATTGCAAGAAACGACTGACAAAATCCTCCAAATTCGAGACAATCTGCTGAAAGCTCGGAGTCGTCAGAAAAGTTACGCCGATAGACGACGCAAGCCCCTTGAATTTGACGTTGGCGACCATGTACTCCTAAAGGTATCACCTTGGAAGGGTGTGGTCAGATTCGGCAAGAAAGGAAAGCTACATGGACCTTACGCCACGCCATATGGAGCCGCGCATCATACGGATGCCATTACGTGTACCAGGACGCCACCTGGTCATGCGCCATCCATACTCATGCGCCACACGGATGCCACTACGCATACCAGGACGCCACCCGGTCATGCGCCATCCATACTCATGCGCCACACGAATGCCACTACGCATACAAGGATGCCACCTGGTCATGCGCCATACATACTCACACGCATATGTGCGGGTGCGGCGCACCCTTTGGTCCCCACTAGTGTTTGCCTTTAAGGAAACAATTACAAGGAGTGCTCCTCCTTATATACCACTTTGAGTTTTGTTATCCCACCTATGTGGGACAAGTTGACAAAACTAATCTATTTTATTCATCTTTGTTTGTTCCAAATATACAACTTTAAGCTTCGATATCTCATTCATCTAAGCTTTATTTGAACATAGTTTGAACACAAACCATAAATAATTATTTATACAACACATATATAAATATTATTGATGTCCAAAATATTTAGTGAAAAACTCATTTTCACTAAAATTTCCAACACTATACACGGGACGTATATAGTAAAAAAAAAAACATTCCCTGAACATTTTCCTATTAAAAAAATTCTATACAGGCGGTATAACATTATACGACCCGTGCACAATAGAGGGTATGAAAATAACATATAGGGTATGTGTAAAAAGGGGGGTTTAATAAAATCAAAGCAACATGTGATAAAGAAATACATTAATCAAAGCAGCAACACATGAATTCATATGACAACAAAATAAACAAAATAATGTGTATACGTGAGAATTGGGATGGAATCCAGCCATCCGGATAGTTTCGGTTGAAAATTCAATAAGTTGAGCCTGTGACCCAACGCTCTTCAAGCAAATTGATAAATGTTATAGGTTAAATACTATATATAATGCTCAAAAGCACATTTCAATGAAAACTAAAAAGGGGTCAAAAACATATGTAAAAAGCATGATAATCATTGAGATTAAGTTGACATCTTAGGTTCTGTTTGTTTTTGCTTAAAATGTCTGTAAAGGGCTTATGTTTGTCCGCAGACATAAGCCCTTGAAGACTGTTTGTTAAAAAAAAAAAGATCTTCAAATAGCTTTTAATAGCTTAAAAAATAAGCTATGTATGATAGCTTCACAAATGAGATCAGATCTTCACACAAACCACCCACCCTTCTTCTTCCTCTTCTCCCCTGCCACAACCTCCCCGCCACCACCTCCTACCTCTCAGCCGCCACCTCCACCACCACCATCGTCAAAACCCACCACCACCAAACCCATCCATTTTAGGGAGACCGTAGAGAGAGAGAGAGATATCAGTGAGAGAGAAAGCGTAGAGAGAGAGACCTGTGAGAGAGAGAGAGAGATCTGAGAGAGAGAGAGAGACCTGTAAGAGAGAGAGACCGTAGAGAGAGAGGCGGTGGTGTGATGGCGGATGTGGTGCGGTGGTGGTGGCGGAGATGGTGCAGTGGTGGTGGTGGTTGTAGAGAGAGAGAGAGTTCTGTGAGAGAGAGACCGTAGAGAGAGAGAGAGAGGCGGTGGTGTAATGGCGGAGGTGGTGGTGGTGGCAGAGGTGGTGCGGTGGTGGTGGTTGTAGAGAGAGAGAGAGAGATTGTAGAGAGAGAGAGCAGAGAGAGAACTCGTGGGTGTGTGTTGTGTTGTGTGTGTGAAGTTGGTTTTGAAGGAAAAAAAACAAACCCTCTTCTCCTTGCAGACTGCAGACATTTGGGCCACATCTTCTCTTGCAGATGCCTGTTGTGCTCCGCAGACTACAGACATTTTACATCTGAAAAAACAAACAGCACCTTAATAACTTAGTCATGATAAACCTATGAGTCAACCGAGAACGGTAACTCGTTGGATGTTGTTAGTGAGTGATTATAATATAATTCACAAATATAACTTCCATGAAATTGGTGGAATATTGTAGAAACACATGGAGTTGTTGATATTAGTATTTATTTATTTATTTATTTAATACATACATTTAGTGTGATTTTCATATTTTTAATCAAGTTATAATCAAAATATGAACCTAAGATAAACTATATGAATAGTGTACTTTTCATTTTTTTTAATCAAGTTATAATCAAAACCTGAACCTAAGTCAAAATTGGCTTGTAAAATTGCTAGCAATCGTATTTCAAGATTAAGAAGGCAAACCTATCGGCTTATATGATTTTGCATATCTATTTTTGTTGCTAATGCACCTTTTGATAGTTGAAAGGGGCAAAACCCACCGAACAATGACACCCCTAATTTAAGTTGCTAAATCAACTTGAAAAGGAATATGTATTTTCTTTATTTTGTTATACATTAGAAGTTGTATTGAAAACACAAAGTTGCTAAAAGTTGATTAATTTTAATGTCGGTATTAATTTTGATCTCCAGTATCAAAATTGGTATTCGGTATCATAATTGAAGGTCCTTAACAACCTTTGTTCTTTATTAGACTAGAGGGTATGGAGAGCCCCATCCTCAAGAGGATGGGTCGCCACATCACCGCCACGTAGGAAGGGCTTGAGGGTGATAGACCTAGGGGGTGGGGGATGAACCTCTTTATATATATATATGTATGTACGTATGGGTATATGTGAGAGAAGGAGAGAGGAGAGAGGCCCGTCCTCTCCGTCTTGTGGGAGCCGGTTTTCACGAGGGGGGCGGTGTGGGGGACCGGCGCCGGGCCTAAGCCGGCCCCCATACCGCTTGGTCTTACCAAAACTATTGGCTGGCACTAATTAAACAACTAAAATGTCAGCGCGTGACGTTTATCACTTCCAGTTATCATGTCGGTTCATACAAATTTTGAAGAAATTTCCATTATTGTTATTAAAACCTTTATCTTATCCGATAAAGTATAAATAAAATAGAGTTAATTACGTTTTTTTGTCTCTGTGGTTTGTTGAAAATAACCATTACAGTCAATTAGTTTAAAAAATGATTGTTATAAAAGTGAAAGTACTAGATTGTTTTGAAAAATTTTAAACTAATAAACTGTAATAGTTATTTTCAACAAACCACAGAGAGAAAAAAAGACCCGTAATTATTCACTCTATAAATAACCAACATCTTTAAGCTTTGGGTAGTTGTACCCTTGGCTTTGGGTGGTTTTCAAAAAAAATTGTGAATTTTACTTTTTACCCCAATTCTTTCTATTTATTGCAAATTTAACTTACAAAATTGATTTTGTTCACCTTAAAGCCAAAACTTTTCATTCTTTTACAATTTAACCTCACAATTTTTCTACTTTTCATCTTTCGCAAATTTTCGATTTACGTTTCGTACTAAATTTTACGAGTTACCACGGAGCAACGTGCTTGCGTGGTTCCACGTTTTTACGTTTTGTTCGTAATTTTTGTTAGTTAACACGACACAACATCCACGTGTAGTTCAAGGTTTTTACGTCTATTGTTTTTCATCTTACAGTTTCGTCACAACGCGTGGGTCATTGATCAACTTAATTAGTAAAACACTATAAAGAAGCAACATATTTATGCACATATGTGTTGGAATCTTGGCTTTGGGGGTTTTTCAAAGAAAAAATTGTTATGTATATGGTTGTTGTAACGTTGGCTTTGGGGGGTTTTAAAAAAATGATTTTTTTTTTTACTTTTCACCCAAAAGTGTTTCATAAATTACTTTTAACCCAAAACTATTTGTTTTTTACTTTTAACCCTAAACTTTTTATCTTTTGCAATCTATCCTCACAATTTTTTTACTTTCAACTTTGGCTCTTTATAGTTTTCATTTTTCACAAATTTTTCGTTTTATGCTTCGTTCTAAATTTTGTGACTTAACACATCGCAATGTGCGTCTTTGGTTTAACGTTTTTACGTTTCGTTCTAAATTTTGCGAGTTAGCACGATGCAACGTGCGTGTGTGGGTGAACGTTTTTACATCGTCTATTTTTTCCCGTTTGACAGGTTCAACATAACGTGCAGGTCCTAAATCGACTTAGTTATAACTAAAGAATCCCCGCCGCATTGCGGCGGGTCGTAATTCTAGTTAACTCAATAAAGTATATTGAAATACCACCAAAATGTTTTTTTTTGTTTTGTTAAGGTAAGAAACACAATCCAAAGGGTATTGAGAGGCATACAAAATAAGGATGAGCTCAGTACTGACCGGTATCGGAACCGAAAGTACCGGTACTGAAAATTCCCAAAACTAGGTATCGGTACTGAATATACCCGGTACGGTACGGTATCGGTACCAGTTCGATACCAGTACAGTACCAGTATTTGAGAGTAAAAACCGGTAAATACCAGTACCAAACCGGTACCGAAAATACCAAAAATCGATACCGAATCAGTACAAAAAATGTATCCATTTTGGTAAATTCAGTCCCGTTACCAGTTCGATAACAGGTGCCATTTACTCATCCCTAATACACAATTAAAAAAAAAGTGATATAAAATGTATTAAGTGAATAGTACATGACTACATGTGGACCATGCACTCAAATAAGCATACCATGGGATACCGAGCCAAATTTCAAATACACACGTACTCCATATATTTCCACTTTCCCGCCAAACCGAAAAAATTCACCCGCCAAACACACGCCATAAAACCCTAGATCCATCACTCTCCGGTCTCCTCACCTTCCCGCCCACACACACACTCTCTCATTCTCACCGGAAAAAAAACGATGACGAACAGCAAGCGAAAGTCGTCTGCTTCCGTCAAGAACACCGATCCAGCCTCTTCATCTGTTTCCGAGAAGAAAGCAAAGAGAGTTAAAGAGGAAACAGAAGAGGAATTGTCGAACACTGATGCGGTTGAAGCTCCGGCGGTTAACGGTGACGCTTCGGTTAGAAGTTCTGGCCGGAAACCGGTGAAGAAGGTGGAGGCTGTGGTGAAGGACGAGGAGGAGAGCCGGTTTGTTGGTGAACCGGTTGCTGCTGATGAAGCTAGACAGAAGTGGCCTCATCGTTATTTGGGGAAAAATGTGAGATTTTATTTTATACGCATAGTTAAATTAAATATGGATTTGTGTTTATTTTTTAGGGTTAATTTGTTTATGTATGTTTATTTTATGAAGGTTTAGGGTTGGGGATAATTGGAGAGTAAATTAAATATGTATTTGTGTTTTTTTTAGGTTAATTTGTTTATGTATGCTTAGGGTTGGGGATAATTGGAGAGTAAAAGTTGTGTTTGTAAGCAGTCTTGACTAGTAAACAAATAAACAACCAAATCATAGTGAAATTATTGCTATGGTTTTGGGAGGGTGGAATGAGTACCAATTTGAATGTGTACAGTATAGTGGTTGGGGGAGTTAAAGCATAAGATATACAAATAGTGCTTATAATTATTCTAGTGAAATATGGCTAGTATAAAGAAGAGGGAAAGTAGCACTAAGCCTCTTGAAATCATACTTTTGGATAGTATGATTGTGTTATTTTGGTATGTAGTTAATGACACATAACTACCAGAATCTAGGACAGACACTGTTTATATGAAAGTTTAGAAATTTAGCCATTTTTATGCCAATTTATCTGCTAAGAGGCTTTTTGAATATTGGTGAATCTTCTTAACCAAGTTCACTGATCATATATCCATGCTTTTTGGCACTAGATAGAGAAATTTGGCTTCTGTTCATGTTATAATAGTATTAATTAACAAGCTAAATACGTGGTGTACTTATTAACTTGTTTGTTATCTTTGGATGTTACAGAAGACAGTAACAATTCCTGAAGCCAAAGGGTAAGTTTCTACAGTTAGTTTTTGTTTAGTAGAATCAGTGCATTTTTGCTTTCAGGGATTTATTTGTTTTATATAAATTTTTCTTTGTGAAATACAAGGTCTGTGCCTCCAAAAGAGTATATACAAGCTAAACGACACTTTACTGAAGCACTCGTTGATGGTCGTGTGCTTTTCAAACTCGGGGATGATGGTTATGTCCAGGTAAATTTTATTCTCTGGTCGTTTGTTTGTTATGTGCACTTTTCATGTTGACCAAAATTGGTATTTACAATATCGTAACTTTAGCATAATTAACCATGATTAATTTATTTCTTATTCTAGGCTGGTGAGGGTGAAGATTATTACATCTGCAGAATTGTGGAAATGTTTGAAGGAGTGGATGGAGAACCATATTTTTGTGCTCAGTGGTTTTATAGGGCCAAAGATACGGTAATTTTAGTTTCAACAAGATTAGCTAATTTCACTATATGGTTTAGTGGTGTGCGTTTGCTCTAACAACAATTTATATTTCAGGTCATTCAAGCTTGTTCTAACTTCATCGATGATAAGCGTGTTTTTCTTTCTGAAATAAAGGATGACAATCCTCTTGATTGCCTTATAGAAAAACTTAAAATAGTGCGGGTTCCTCTAGATGTAAGTATTGCCTTTTAAACCTCTTGAGAATTGAAAACTAGTATGCTATTGTATAACTTTATATCATGTCACTTGTAACTTTTGTTGGTTTGTTTAGGTGGATGTGGCTACCAAGAGGGCCATGCTTGCAAATGGAGACTATTACTATGACATGTCATATTTGGTACCATTTTCATCATACCAAAACTTACCACCTGGTAACTGTTGTTAAATCTCATTTTTTTTCCTGAACTCTTGGTATGTTCAAATAAAAAAATATACTGATTTTGAACAACTATATTTGTATACAGATAACGAAGCAGATGGAAATGAGTCTGATTCAACCATATCTTCGGAGTCTGATTCTAATGTAGCCATCACTAAGGTATCCAAAACTAAAGAGAACAAAAAACCTGTGATGAGGATGCTTGATCTCTATTCAGGATGTGGTGCTATGTCTACTGGCCTTTGTTTGGGTGCTAATATGGCAGATGTTAATCTTGTCACGGTAGGACTAAAATCTATAATTCTATATCAACTTTGTCTATTTTTTAAACATTCTTTGTTATATGTTTTAATTGTAGAGATGGGCTGTGGATTTGAATAAGTATGCATGTGAAAGCTTAAAGCTGAATCATCCAGAGACAGAGGTGTGTGACATTCGCCAAACCCTATGCATACGCTTGTTTTTTCTTCAATTGATGACATTGCATAACATGTTTTTGCAGGCAAGAAATGAGTCAGCAGAAGATTTTTTGTTGCTGCTAAAGGAGTGGGAGAAGCTCTGCCAGTCCTTTTCGTTAGTTGGAGGCGGTGATCCTATTACTGTTGAAAAGGATGAAACCGAAAATGCAGAGGATGATGAAGAAGAAGATGATGACGATGCCCAGGATGAGGAAGTATTTGAAGTGGAAAAAGTTTTGTCTATTTGTTACGGTGACCCAAAGGAAATGAAGAAACGTGGGCTCTACCTTAAGGTATTTGAAGTGGAAAAAGTTTTGTCTATTTGTTATCTTATTAGTTATCTTAATAATGGTTTTTTGGTATGTAAATTACGTTACATTTACATTATTTGCTGTTTTTACAGATCCGTTGGAAAAACTATGGCCCTGAAGAAGATACTTGGGAGCCTATAGATGGGTTGGGGTATGCAAATCACTTTTATTATCTAATTTTCTGGTTAACGAGTACATCGTTAGTTTAACACTAACACATTTTTTTAATCAGTGATTGCAAAGATAAAATAAAGCAGTTTGTCGTAGACGGTTTCAATTCAAAGATCTTACCTTTACCTGTAAGCAGATATAATATTTTTAATACTTTCATAATACAAGTTAATGTTTAAGATTATTAAGTATTAACGGTTGACTATGTTTTCTAACAGGGAGATGTGGATGTCATCTGTGGTGGCCCCCCTTGTCAGGGAATAAGCGGATTCAACCGCTTTAGGAACAAAGATAATCCCTTGGACGATGAAAAAAACAAGCAACTTGTTGTATACATGGACATTGTAGAGTATTTGAAACCAAGATTTTGTTTGATGGAAAACGTTGTGGATATTGTTAAGTTTGCGAAAGGTTTTCTTGGGAGATATGCTTTGGGCCGCCTAGTGTCGATGAATTATCAAGCGCGTATAGGCTTGATGACAGCTGGCTCTTATGGTCTCCCGCAGTTCAGGATGCGAATGTTTATGTGGGGTGCTAGGCCCAATGAGGTGATCTTTCAAACTTATATCAGGTTCTTGTTTTTGTAGTTCAACAATTCAACCTGTTTAATGTTAGTTTTCTATTGCAGAAACTACCACAATACCCATTACCCACACATAATGTGGTTACACGAGGAGTGTCCCCTGTGGAATTTGAGGTATGTTTTGGTAATTTTTTATTTTTATATATTTTTTTTTTGTGACCTGTCTTATTGAAAAGTTTACGTTACAACTGCAGTCGAATACTGTCGTTCATGATGATGTCAAGGGAGCTGTGTTAGAAAAGGAACTGTTCCTTGGTGACGCAATTTCCGATCTTCCGCCTGTAAGTAACTACATGTTTTTTTTTGTAAACAATTTTTGAAAACTTATGCATTAAGGTAAATGCTAAACCACATTGTTATACTTATAGGTGACAAATGATGAAGAACGTGATGAAATTCCCTACAAAGAGGCGCCTAAGACCGAATTTCAGAAGTTTATAAGTCTCAAAAAGAAAGGTGAGCCTAGTGTTAGTTTTGTGGTACAACATTTTGTCTTTTAAACTACAGATGATATTTGATATTATTTTTTCATTATTATTCAGATATGCCTGGATTTGTCGGCGAAGACTCTTCGGATCATCTTTTGTATGATCATCGCCCATACAAATTAAACGAAGATGATTATCAGCGCGTCTGCCAAATTCCCAAGAAAAAGGTTTGCTACATCTTTACTGCATTATTTCAACATTAACTTATCGAGTTATCGTCATTACTCATTTCCCATTTTTTCAGGGTGCAAACTTTAGGGATTTAAAGGGTGTTCGCGTTCGTGATGACAACCGTGTTGAATGGGATCCTAACGTGGAGAGGGTTTATTTACCTTCAGGAAAGCCACTGGTGAGTGTCACACGTGCACACACACATTCATTCATATTTATATTTAATATTAATTTTAAAAGTTATTTTTTTGATAACAGGTTCCTGATTATGCTATGAGTTTTGTTGAGGGGCGGTCATCGAAGTAAATCCTTCTACGCGATTTACTTTTATACACAACTATATCATTTTACCTTGTTTTTCTTACTTTTATTATCTGATTAATTTGCAGACCCTTTGGGCGTCTATGGTGGGATGAAATCGTACCTACTGTCGTCACCAGGGCCGAACCACATAACCAGGCAATACTCCACCCGTTGCAAGACCGAGTCTTGACAATCCGTGAAAATGCACGGCTTCAAGGGTTCCCTGACTACTATAAACTTCTTGGCCCCATCAAAGAAAGGTCTAAAAACGTGTCCATAAGTTCTTTAACTTTTTAAAACTGAACATTGTATAGAATGACGATAACATTTTTTTTAAATTTGCAGATACATGCAAGTTGGAAATGCAGTTGCTGTTCCAGTTGCTCGAGCGTTAGGCTACTCGCTAGCTATGTCATGCAAAGGTGCTGCTACCGAAGGGCCTGTTTTTACCTTGCCGAAGAAGTTTCCTAATTTAGAGGCGGTTGCAGTCGAGGAAAATTAATTATTTAATAACTGGTGATTAGTTAGATTTGAGGTTATTTATGCGTTGACCCATGTTGTAATGTACGACTGATTACATTTTATCATTAATGAAACTTTTCATTACTTCTATAATCTGTTATACATCTGTTATACACTATGCATATGTGTAAGTACATCTTATTCAATCTTCCATGCATATAAAAAGAGGCTGCATTGTGAGGTATTTGAACTACTGCATGATGAATGATCCTTGCTTGTGCTTTTATCATCGTTCTCTTCGGTGTCATCTTGGCTATCGTCGTTTTTACAATTCTTTAAGTTAGCTTGACCGGGTTTGAAGATAAACAACCCATAGCTTGAGCCAGGGTTCAAGAAAAGCCATGCGTGCACGTCCCAGAAAACCTCAATTGGTTGCTTGTTGACCAAGATAGTTTGGTTACCGCGAAACTTCCATTGCAAGTTTGTTACGTGGATCAGTACAATCCCATCAATACTGATACACATTTCATGGTCGTTAGGCCCTAACGTTGAACTTTCCACCACGATGTCGTTATCTTTTCTATGTTTATCGAATTTGACTTTTGTCGTGAAACGGTTCTTGCCAAGAGCATGTTCTTTTTTAAAAAACAAGAGGGCATCGGCCACACATGGCTGCGATTTCGTCCTTTTATATACCTTCTTTTTCAAGTCACCCATTAACAACACAACTTGTTCATCACAAACCAATGCAACATAGAAATCCGAACATGGTTCTGGTGATCCTGAAAACTTTGCTGAACGAAGATCCCAATAAACGTCGATTTGAAGCCCATCAATCTCGAAAGTCTTGTAACTCTTTTTGCCCCAAAAGTGCCATGGCGCGAGATCTATTCTGCAGTTTTGGCGATGATTGGGTTCCTTGCTGTCTACATAGATGGTTAATGAGTGATTCATTATGTTTTTGGTCCAAACTGATGTCACGGTCCGCCAATGGCCGCCAATGTGTGCCTGATACATGCATGTAACACTGCTTTGTGCGGTTGACGTTGAAGGGTCTTCGCCTTGTGAAATTGGCGTTGGTTGATCCTTCGAGGTGAGATGAAAAGCCATATCGATTGCACGTAAATCCTCAATCAAACCATGCTTTTTAAACAGATGAAACATTAACACCAATGTTTTTGAGGAAATTAATGTTGGTTTTTTGATCAAAAGATATGTAGCATTTCTTAGTCTTCAAATCATATGGTTTTGAATGTATGAAAATATTATCTGATTCCCAATTTCAAAAGGGAATTCAGATATTGAAGAAACATATATGTTCTAGGCTATTTTTATATTTTATTTTATTTTTATTTTGCAAGATGAGTGAAATGTTTGGGGATGAGATTTCTTGGTGTGCAAGAAATGAGGGAGACATGAAACATGCACATAAATCTTCCTACAAATGAGTGTATAGAGATAAGGAAGTTTATCAATTAGTTTCTTTAGATACTATCTTAAAATAAATGGACAAATTAAAAGGATTTACCAATGGACCAACAAAATTTGAGCTCCATAAAATGTAATTAAAGAGTATTCCAAAAAAAAATCTATATATATTTGTTTTAACACAATGGCATGAGAAAACTAGGAAACTCAAAAAGACTTTAAAAATTTGAAAAACCTTTACAACAAATGTAATGTCACTTAATATTAACGATGAACAAAAGGGTATTGTGGTGATTTAGGTTGTAATGTTCAATACCTTTTATCACTCAAATATTATACATTTGTTAGCTTACAACTTTGTTTTTAATTGGTCTTTTTAACTTCATTGTTACGCATTACTATCACTCAAGCACACTTAACTAAAAAGTTGTCATTCACAACCAATTCAAGTAATCGTGGTGGTTCCGGTTCTAATATCCGACACCTTTTATCGATCACCACTATATGTTTTGTCCCTAAGGACTTTACAACTTTGTGTTTAATGGATTGAGTGGAGACTTTTCAAGATCACCCATCATAGAATTACTACCATTGCACACTTAACTATAAAGTTATATTCATTCATCCAAAACATTTTGGTGGGTATATGAGGCAGGGGCGGACCTACGGTCACCATTGGAATGACGAGCCCCCTCTTTAAAAAAATGTTTTTTTTTGTGTAATATATGCGTTAAAGCCTCAAGTGCCCCATAAAAATTTTCAAACCCTCCTCTTGAACTCTTAGATGATTAAAATAAAAAGAGAAGCAAAAATTCACAATCTGTCCCCTGAAATTTGTGTGCAGATAGCGACCTCTAGGGGTGCAAACGAGCCGAGCTATTCGCGAGCTACTCGAGCTCGGCTCGAAAAAAAGCTCGAACGGGCCGAGCTTAAACGAGCTCGAGCTCAAGCCCGAGCCTAAAAAACAAGCTCGTTTAGTAAACGAGCCCGAGCCCGAGCTTCGCTTATCGAGCTCGAGCCGGCTCGCGAGCCTAATCGAGCTTTCTGTTTATATATTTTTTTATTAATATATTAAACATATTTTTACATAATAATAATTACCATTTATATAAATATAAAAAATAACTTAATTATATGTATAATAATAATTATAATTAATATAAATTAATTAATAAATACTAAACGAGTCGAGCCCGAGCCGAGCTCGAGCTTGAAAAATTACCTTCGAGCCGACCTCGAGCTTTTGAAATAAAGCTCGAATCGAGCCGAGCTCAAGCTTTCATATGTTAAACGAGCTCGAGCCTGGTCGAGCTCGGGCTCGGCTCGGCTCGTTTGCACCCCTAGCGACCTCCATATCCAAAGAGAAAAGAGCAATGAAAAAGATCATAGAAAAATAATTGAGTAAATTACAAAAATTTTTCTTTATGTATGTCACTTATTGCAAACTGTGTCATTTGTCTTTAATAATTACAGAAAACGTACTCGATGTTTGCAAACTCTTGCAAGTTATGTCCTTTAACCCTGACCCAGTTAATTTTTGTGGTTAAGTATGACCAAATGGACCCCATGTGAGAGTAAAATGACCAAAATACCCTCATGTGGGGTCCATTCGGTCAGATTTAACCACAAAAAATTAACTGAGTTAGGGCTAAAGGACATAACTTGCAAGGGTTTGCAAACATCGAGTACGTTTTTTGTAATTATTGAAGATAAAGGACACAATTTGCAATAAGTGACATACATAAAGGACAATTTTTGTAATTTACTCAAAATAATTAAATAAATAACTTGTTCGTTGTTACGGTGCGTTAACTCGCAAAAATTAGACCGAAAAAGTAAAATATAGAAAAAAATGACTAAGTCGTATTATGACCCACGAGTTTCAAGGGAGCTGTTAAACCATTAAAAAATAGACATACAAACATTAAACCACATGCGCGCGTTACATCGTGTTAACTCGCAAAATCTAGAATGAATCGTAAAACGACAAATTTGTAAAAGATGTAAAATACAGGGGACCAAAGTTGAAAGTGGAAAAGTGTTGGGGTTAAAAAATAGAAAATTTTATGACAAATATGTAAAAAAAGAAAAAAAGTTAAAATTGTAGAAGATAAAATGCAAAAAGGTTAAAAGAAAAGAAGAAGGAATAGTGTTTTTGTGAGAGGAGAAAATTTTATAAATTAATATAGAGTAAACTAGTATTTAGGATTCGTGCGTTGCGACGAGATTGTTAAACCAAACAAAAAGTAGATGTAAAAACGTTGAACCATAAAATTCAGCAAAGATGTCGACAATATCCGATATCTTATGTAAAAAAGTGAAGTATCAAGTATGTTGTGACGATAACATTAAAAAATAGATAATAATAAGAGATGCCATCTAATTGACCTACAAAATTCTTTATCCAATCAAAACATTCTAAATTTGAATAGTAAAACCTCTTTCACATGGATATTTTTGGTAAATTATAGATGGATAAATAAATATTATTTACTATGGTGTGTGGAGGGGCTTGGGTTGTGGCATTGCTCGACACGTGACGAGAATGAGATTCACAAGCTAATACTAAAAAATTAGGGTGTGGTGGGGCGTCGCTTAGCTGGGTGTGGCCAGCCATGTAGATTTTTTTTGTTTAAACTCTTTACTTTGAACCAACCAGCCACAACCCGTCACGTCACCCAGCCCCCCCGCCAGGCAAAATATCCACGCTAAGCGGGCAACACCAAGCCCAACGCAGAGCCGGGTTGGTGTAGCCGGCGTTAAACCCCCTTCAATGCCGCAACCCACGCCCCATACCCACTTATGGGAATCTTCAATAGACAATGCATAGCGTAAAAAATTATATTATTTTTATTTTTCAATTGTTAGCTTCTCTTTTACTTTAAACTAGATGTAAAACCCGTGTGAAAATACGGGTAATTTTTTGAAAATTTTACATATGACATTTTATTAAACACCGAATGTATGACGTGTGATGAACCATAATTTCCACTTTTCTTCCGAACAACCAACAGAGTTTTATAGCCCAAAAAAAGAAACTCATTTTAAATTTAGTCCTTACGTTATATTTTGTTTTGTTGAAATTGTTGTAATGATTTCGAACCATGTACTTGATTTAGTAATGAAATGAAATTTTGATTTATTTAATATTGTCACAAGTTATGAAGTCTCTTACAATCTCGTTTTCGTCTCACTCCAATGCTTCTGCCATCGGTTGGGGTGTGACACCCCATGGGCGTGCCTGGCCCACATGGCCTTAGGCATGCCCCAAATGACCTATAAAGGTCCAAACACTAATATGAACTAACCCAATTAAACCCAATTCGCTACCATAGCCCGTTATGTATATTTGATGCGTCAGTCTCACACTTCTAGCGTCTAAGAATCTCCCCTAGACTGATGCATCAAATTGTCTTTATATCATGAATCAGCAACGTTTTCAACAAAGTCTATAGTTGTCGCTATGCTGTAGATGTTGTGGAAGTTCTTGACTTCTGAACTCTCAGCACTAGGTCTCTTTCTTCTTCTCTTGTGGTTAGCTTCATATCAGGATCACGATCAGTTTGCTTGAAAATTTTGTTAAAAGGAATGTGAGAGGAGGATTCTCAGCAGCTCTTTTCTTGTTCAATCTTTTCTCTTTCAAGCAGGTTCACAGGTACTTCTTCAAATGTACTATCAGTGTCAAATGTACTTTCATAGTTGCTCTATCAAGAGCCACATCCCCAAGTTCATTGAAAGTCTTAATAACAAACGATAATAACACCCCTATCGATATAACATTAAATATAATTTATAAAGATCTAGCCGAAATTGACAACACCCAGGTCTACTTATTTTCGTTTTCGTATTACAATACCATGTCCTCGATATAACTATCTTATGTTAACACTTGAATAACATTCATTATTACTTACTGCAATTTGGCCTTTTTTTCTTCTAACGCAGGCAGCTGACCATGGAATACGGCGGAATCTCTGAGCAACGACAACAAAATCCGCACCGACAATACATGTGCGAGTCTTGCGTTACTAGGTGCTAGATTTAGAGACAATGAGTTACACTTCTTGCTGGTCGACAAAGAGGTAATTGTTGTACTCCAGTTAACTTTGCAATAGCAAATGACAACTATGTTTTAGTCAACAGTAATGCTCACAGAAAACTTGATCGACACAACTGAACTACGCACATTTGTACAACTTCAGTCTAACAAGTAAAAACATTAGTTTCTCAACTTCAATCAAAACAAACAAAAGTGGGATAATGAGGAGTAGGCTGAAGCAGGGTTAAATAACCAGTGTTGAATGCTGTAAAAAAAACACACTCTCATCTCCACTTTTTTTCAGTAATCCTCAAAATTATTAAACATACTTGCAATACGTTTCGTCCTTCTTTTGAACACGGACTCAGAATTCAAGTCGTAACAAAGGACGATGACTGTACAAATGTGTGATTAAGGCTGCAGATTCAGACATGAAGTTCTGTTGTTATTCTCCGGTAGTGAAAATGAAATTGGACCTGGATCCAGAACCGTATCTTTAATAGTATTGTAAGTTCCAAGGGTTGGGTCTTTTATCGTCGCCACACATT
>JARYGA010050539.1:0-43563 GCA_030545235.1 Helianthus tuberosus | reverse complement strand
ACTAGTACTCATAATAGATAAACGATACTTACCTAATAATTTTATTTTTTATTATAATAAATAAAAGAAAAAACAAGTCGTTTTAATACAACGGTAAAACTTTTTTTGAACGGGAAATTTGAATCACTGACAGAACACTGTAGCATCATCTTATCATCAGTGGAACCACCCGATCATATCTGTCTCTCCTAGGCTATAATGCCTATACACCAATTCAGGAAGAAACCCAATAAATCTGAAAAAAAACTCACCTTGTGAGAATCGAACCTAAAACATCATAATCCCTAAGTCTTATCTCACCCTTAAAATGTTACTATGCTATAATGTCATTGGCCAGTGGTAAAATTACCAACACAGAATTGGTTGTTACTTAACCAGTTTTTTGTACAATCAATACATATAATATTAAATCTTTTTTAACATACATACTTTAAAGCTGATCTATATAATTTTAATAAGTTGTTTATTTATGGATTAGAAATATCCAGAAAAACTCTAATCAAGAATTGTGGGCTAGGCTACCTCTTATAGATCTTATTATGAATTATGATCAATTCAAGTAGGGCCCATGTCCATTTGAAGTCGAGGTAAACACTTAGACCAGATATATTAGGACGCGTTACAAGCCCACTTAAATTTGATAGATGAAATGGTCTAACAATTACCTTTTAGATGATAAAATATCATGTTTAACTTAAAAATAAATAAATAAATAAATAAAACCCTTACACCTTGGTATTGAGTTTCTACTTAACAAGAATGCAACGCTGAATTTACAGGTTAGGTTTCGTTTAAATGGTTCGTCTCGGTTTCGTCTCAAACCTCTAGACATGTTTAGTTAAACATATCGTGTTTGGATTGTCATGTTCACACGTTAGATATTTTATCTTCTACATTGTTAAAATATCATGTTTAACTTTTAAAAAAAAAAAAAAACTGTAAATCTTGGTATTGAGTTTCTACATAACAAGAATGCAACACTAAATTTACATGTTCGGTTCCGTTTAAACGGTTCATGTCAGTTTCGTCTCAAACCTCTAGACATGTTTAGTTAAACATATCGTGTTCGGATCGGCGTGTTCACACGTTGAACCATTTATTTTTTAAAGATTTAAACGAAATATATCTTATGGGCGTCAATCAAGGTAAGTTAGATTTGACAATGGAAGAAATTTGAAAGTTGAAACAAACATTGGTCAAAGAAGAGAAAAGCTGGCATTGGTCATGTCTACCACATATCAGCCTTTTTTATAATTTTTCAGTCATGATGTTTGACCTTCGGTTATCTAGGTATATGTTTACTGTTTCTTATTCTTTTCGTTATTGATACATGATCACATACAATTATTCAAGAGTAAACTTCTGTTTTGCTCCCTGTGTTTTGGTCACTTTAACGGTTTTGCCCAAAACCTTTAAAAATAGTCATTTTACTCCCTGATGTTTTGGTTTTGTTGCCAGTTTGCTCCCTGCGGGGAGCAAAATGGAAAAACAAACAATTTGGATGCAGTTAGAGGCGGGGAGCAAACTGGCAAAAAAACCGAAACATCAGGGAGTAAAATGGCTATTTTTAAAGGTTTGGAGCAAAACCGTTAAAGTGACCAAACCACAGGAAACAAAACGGAAGTTTACTCATTATTTAATTAATATCTTTAATAGTTCGTAAAACTAAAAGTAATATTTTGTAGAGTAATCAGTTATTGCAAACCGTGTTCTTTGTCTTTAATAATTACAGAAAACGTACTCTATTAAGGAAAAGGCTCAAACTTAGGATCTAAATTATTTAGTCAAATGTATAGCTTTAATTGTACCATAATCTTCTCCTGTAATTATGCTTTTGCTCCATCTTGTAAAGGCCTATATAAAGGCATGTTCTGTATCAATGTAAACACAACCTTTTCTACTAAAAGCTTTATATCACATATGGTATCAGAGCCCTAACAAAGGCTCCTCCGAGTTGTCTCTGATCCACACCTCCTAACTTCCGGTTAGCAATGGCCACTTCTGTGACTACCCTTTCTACCCATACCCACTTTCCAATCCAACTCACCTCCGACAATTTTACGGCCTGGCGAAAGCAGGTCTTGTCAACCCTTACCGGCCTCGAACTGGAACAGTTTGTAGACGGCCGAACCGAACCTCCACCGAAAACCCTTGACGGAAAAACCAATCCCACCTACCGGCTATGGTTCCGGCAAGACCAGATTCTTCTGGGAGCTCTGCTCGGCAGTTGCTCAGCCACCATTTTACCCATCGTATCCTCTGCTGACACCTCGCTCGAGCTATTCAAACGTCTCACCGAAAGCTTCGCCGGAGTGTCTCGATCCCGTATTATTTCACTCCGTTCCAAACTCGCAACAACCACTAAAGGAAGCAAACCTGTTGCAGATTATCTTCGTGAAATGAAAGCAATCGCTGACGAGCTAGCCCTTGCACAGAAACCTGTTGATGAAGATGACCTAATTGTTCACATCATAACCCATCTGGGAGATGACTACAAGCAGGTAACAGCCGCGGTGAAGATGAGAGACAGCCCGATCTCCTTCTCTGACTTGTTCGAAAAGCTAGTAGACCATGAACGAACCATGCTTGAAGAGAAACCACCTGCCCTGATTTCCACTGTGAATCAGACTCAAAGACAACAGGGAAGGGCATCTTATAATAGGTCAAATTACCTTGCTCGTGATGGACCCACTGAAGCCCACAATTCCTTTCGGCCCAACTCATTTGGGCCCAGACCCAATCGCTACCAACATCAGAACAGCAACAATTCATCTCACAGAACTAGCAGAAACAATTATTTTTGTCATTTTTGTAACATTACAGGTCATGAAACTAAAGATTGCAGGAAACTCACCCGGTTCTTACAGGACCACAACATCTCTGCCTCGGCGCAATCAAATGCCAACCCGACAATCAACTCCTCAATGGCAAGCTCGTCGCGTTCAATGTTTGACAGTGGGGCGTCAAATCATGCTTCATATGACCGGTCATTTTTACACACCCTCTCAGAATATGGCGGGCCTGACGAAATTGTGTTAGGAAACGGTAATACTCTCTCTATCTCCCATGTCGGACACACATCCATTCCCACTAATACCCGTCCGTTAACACTTCAAGATGTTTTACTTGTTCCTCATCTACGTAATAATCTTGTTTCCGTTGCCAAGCTATGCAAAACTAACAATGTTTCGGTTGAATTTTTTCCTTTCCATTTTTTTGTTAAGGATCTTCGCACGGGGGCGCGTCTAATGCGGGGAGTGAACATCAATGACGTGTACTACGCTCCTAACTTCGTTCCTCACAATCCCAAGCAAATCAATTCAAGTATCAAACAACCCGAGTCGCTTCTTTCCTGGCATCACAAGTTGGGCCACCCCTCAATCAAAGTTCTAAAACGCTTACTCAATTATTTAGGACTTGATTGTAATAAAATGTCAAATGCTCCTTTTCATTGTGTTTCTTGTTCTCTAAATAAAAGCCATAAAATGCCCTTTGGTGCAAACTCGTTCAAAGTCTCTAAACCTTTAGAACTAGTTTATTCCGACGTTTGGGGCCTGGTTCAACAATCAAATGATGGTTACAAATACTATATAATATTCGTTGATTATTTTTCAAAATATACATGGTTGTACCCAATGAAACGAAAATCGGACGTTTCCACGCTTTTCCCACAATTTAAAACATTGGTTGAAAAGTTCTTTCGCACTCCTCTTATTTCACTCTTTTCGGATAATGGAGGCGAATACATAGGTCTTATTCCATACCTTCAAGAAAATGGAATCTCACACTTCACCACCCCTCCACACACTCCTGAGCAAAATGGTGTTGCCGAACGACGCCATCGTCACATTGTTGAAACCGGTTTATCCCTTCTCCATCATGCTAATCTACCTCTCCCCTTTTGGACCCATGTTTTTCAAACCGCCGTCTACCTCATCAATTGACTTCCCACACCAATCCTTGATCATCAATCTCCCTTTGATCAACTCTACAACACCCCTCCCACTTACACAAAATTAAAACCATTCGGTTGTCTATGCTTTCCGTGGCTACGACCCTATGCCTCTTCCAAACTTCATCCTCGATCCATCAATTGCATTTTTCTTGGTTACTCCGCCTCAAAATCCGCTTATAAATGCTATGACCCCGTGTCTCAGCGTCTTTATCACTCTCGACATGTGGAATTTGTTGAACATGTCTTCCCCTTTAAGCAACCATCCATTGCCATAACCACCTTTCCCTCAGTCACAGCGTTTCTCTCACCATCCTCTTCTAACCTTCCCGATATCTCCTCTCCACATATCCAACCAACACCTTCTAACTTGCCTACTCCAATCACTCCACCACCTTCTCACCCTCCCCATGTGCCCTCCACCACAAACCAATCACCAATTCCTTCTAGCCGATCCCCCTCTCATGACTCCACCACTCAATCTACTCCCACACCACAATCCACTAATAACACCGCTCCCTCTTCTCCCACCACCTCCCCAACCGTACCAACGTCATCACCCACACCAGCCTCCTCCTCAATTCCTTCCTCGACCCAATCTACCTCGCATCCCGCCACCGTACCTACCACCACTCGCCCACAAAGAAACCGCAAACCCAAATCCAAGTACTTCAATCCAAATGTTGTCAACTCCACCACTATCCACCCATTACCACCAACTCTTGAACCTACCTCTCACACCCAAGCTCTCAAGGATCAAAAGTGGCGAGCGGCCATGGATAGTGAATTTAATGCACTCCTTCACAACGGGACATGGGAACTCGTTCCAAATACATCTCAAAACCCGATCGGTTGTAAATGGGTCTTTCGAATCAAAAGGAATCCCGATGGCTCTATTGACAAATACAAAGCTCACTTAGTTGCCAAAGGGTTCCATCAACAATACGGGAAAGACTACTTTGAAACCTTTAGCCCTGTCACGAAACCTGTCACCATTCGCACCATCCTTTCGATTGCCTTATCGAAAAATTGGCCACTACGCCAACTAGATGTCAACAACGCCTTCCTACATGGCACTCTTCATGAGGAGGTCTTTATGTCTCAACCACCAGGTTATGTTCATCCTCAATTCCCCAACCACGTTTGCAAACTCAAAAAATCTCTCTACGGTCTAAAACAAGCCCCGCGAGCTTGGTACAACGAGCTTACAAACTTCCTTCTTCATCTTGGATTTCAAAAGTCCTTATCTGATGCATCTTTATTTATCTACAATCACCATGGTACTATTTGCTATTTCATGGTCTATGTAGATGACATTGTGCTCACGGGAAATCAACCCAAGTTTCTTGATCAATTCGTCCGATCCTTGAGCAACAAATTTTCGGTCAAAGACCTTGGGATGCTCCACCATTTTTTAGGTGTAGAAGTCATTCCCACTCCCAAAGGGCTCTTTCTATCTCAACACCGATACATTCAGGACATCTTGCATCAATTCCACATGGATGGCGCAAAAGATGTCACAACTCCTCTTAGTACATCCTACCCTTTGTGCGCAAATGATCCCTCTCCGTCGGTTGATGCTACTCCGTATCGCAAGCTCGTTGGTTCTCTCCAATATTTAGCCTTCACCCGTCCCGACATCTCTTTTGCAATTAACAAGTTATCTCAATTCATGCACAACCCACGCCAAGCCCATTAGCAAGCCCTCAAACGTGTCCTTCGCTATCTCAAAGGCACCATTCATCATGGCCTTTTTCTCAACCGTGATTCTCCTCTCACACTCTCGGCTTTCTCAGATTCTGATTGGGGGGGTACAAATGACGCAGGTCGCTCAACCACAGCTTATCTTCTATACCTCGGCACTAATATTATCTCATGGAGGTCCACCCGACAAAAGACAGTATCTAGGTCATCCACCGAGGCTGAGTACAAGGCGCTAGCCAATGCTGCTGCTGAACTTGCCTGGCTCAAACACCTACTGAAGGAACTTGGCATAACCATCACTGAAACACCGACTCTGTTTTGCGACAACACAGGTGCCACGTATCTTTGTGCAAACCCAGTTTATCACTCACGAATGAAGCATGTTGCTCTTGACTATCATTTTGTTCGGGAACAAGTTACAAATGGCCATCTCCGTGTCCTTCACATCAATTCCAAATATCAACTTGCTGATATGTTAACCAAGCCTTTATCACGGTCCCCATTTCTGCACAATCGCTCCAAGATTGGAGTATCCGATGGATCCTCCATCTTGCGGGGGCGTATTAAGGAAAATGCTCAAACTTAGGATCTAAATTATTTAGTCAAATGTATAGCTTTAATTGTACCATAATCTTCTCCTGTAATTATGCTTTTGCTCCATCTTGTAAAGGCCTATATAAAGGCATGTTCTGTATCAATGTAAACACAACCTTTTCTACTAAAAGCTTTATATCACATATACTCGATGTTTGCAAACCCTTGCAAGTTATGTCCTTTAGCCCTAGCTTAGTTAATTTTTGTGGTTAAATCTGAACAAATGGACCCATATGAGGGTATTTTTGTGGTTATGTCTGACCAAATGGACCCCACATGAGAGTAAAATGACCAAAATACTCTCATGTGGGGTCCATTTGGTCAGATTTAACCACAAAAAATTAACTAAGTTAGGGCTAAAGGATAGAACTTGTAAGGGTTTGCAAACATCGAGTACGTTTTCTGTAATTATTGAAGATAAAGGACACAGTTTGCAATAAGTGAAATACATAAAGACGATTTTTGTAATTTACTCTATTTTGTAATTAACTACAGAAAATTTTAATATATGTTAACTTAAAAAACTTCATGCATTTAATCCGATTTTTAAACGTTATTTATAATCCGATTTTTAAACTTCATGCTAAGATTAAGGAAGGAAGATTGAGATGGTTTGGGCATGTGAAGAGGAGGCAGACAATAGAGCCAGTTAGAGTAGTTGAAACTCTCGTGGTGGAGGGGAGGAGGAGTAGGGGCAGACCCAAAATCACTTGGGATGAGCGGATTAGGCAGGATTTGCAAAAATTGCACCTCTCTGAGAACATGGTCCATGATAGGAGCTCGTAGAGACGGAGGATTAAGGTTAAAGATTTCTAGGAGAGGGTTCAATTGTGCTTTTAGGGGTAGTGTATAGTAGTAGATATGTTTATATTTGTATAGGCTGTTTGTGTTGTTATATTTGTCTTGTTTACCATGCACTCTTTTACCACTCATGTTATATTGGTAGCTTCATACACACACACACACATACACCTCATGTTCTATATTTTTCCTCTTTCTTTCCTGGGTGTTTTGGAGCCGAGGGTCTCACTGGAAGCAGCCTCTCTATCCCTAGGGATAGGGGTAAGGTGTGCCTACATCCCACCCTCCCCAGACCCTGCCAATAGCTCTGCTATTTGTGGGATTTTACTGGGTATGATTGATTGATTGATTGATATAAGGGGGGTAGGGGCGTCCATCACTCACCACTCACTCATCACTCACAACATTCAATCAAGTTCCGCCATGTTATCGAGCTTTATTTCATCACTAGTGGTGGATTTTAGTGGAAATGTCCATCACTCACCACACCCAACAATTTTCCTCACAACCCAACAATTTCCCTCACATTCTCTGCAAGTTTTCACACGTCATAGTGGCCACTCGTTTTCAGCTCCACGCGTGATAGGGTTGAGCGGCGGCGGTATTCCACGGGGATCCACACGTGATCACCGTGCCACCAGGGAGCTCCTCGTCCCCCTAAATAAGACATGTATTTTTCTTAAAGAACAAAAGTATTTATTATTCCGAAGCTGTTGTGGAGTCCATAACATCGCCTCTTTAAGATGGGAATGATTTCCTTTATGTTTTTTGTTGTATTGCATTTTATCTTGTTAGTGTTTTAATATATATCATCGTTCAAAAAAATATTATTTAGTTAAATTGTTTATAAAATGTACAAATTACATTTAATCATAAGGTGTGAATGGACTTCTTTGGGAAACATGCAGTGCATTGTAGAGAGCTCTCGGGTTTCAAGTACGACATGATTTGGTTAGGGATGTCTTCTTTGACATATTCAGACGCGCTAAGATTTCTGCTAAAAAAGAGGCACCGGTGAATTTCTTAACTGACTCATTGGAAGGAAGATCTACCCTCAAACTAGCCGACATTTTGGTCTTTGGATGGACAGGAAGAAAACACGTTTGTATGGATCTAACAGGGGTTTCCCTTTATGGGCTTGGGGGTAGTGCTTTTACGGTGAGTCAGACTGCTTTAAAAGCTGCTTCGGGCAAAGTGACTGTTAAAGTAACAAGAGTATGACAGGAGGAAGGTTAAATCCTAGCACACCTTGTTAGTGTTTTCGAATGAACAACATGCATATATAATTAGAAGTGTTTTATATAAGGTGTTTTTGCACGTTCTAAGTCAATGAATTTTAATATATATTTATACGTGTACATCACTTTTATGTTGATTAAAGTTATATAACGTGTTTAAAGCAAAGAGCATCCTTAGATCCAAAAAAAGTTTCCCTCCTCTTCTTTCAAATAAATGCTCTAAAGTGGGAAATGAGTCAATGACTAGTCAAGGCTGATTCTTAGTCCCATGCTTTGTGTGATTAGTTTTTTATGTTGTTGATTAGCTGAACTTTTTCAATTGTAAAAGCGTTATCACAAAACTAATCTGACCTGTCAATACCCGTTAATCAACAGAGTCTAGTTAAACGTAACTTGCACTGGTAAGGTATTTTTTTGGGACAGCTATATCATTTGGACACCTGGTTAGGCCTTTGGCCTTGGATCACCCACGTCTCGAGTAGGAATCCCACGGTTGGCATATTACTGCCAGGTAGAACTGCTGGCACAACTCACTCCCCACAAGGATTTGACCCTGAGACTTATCGGGTAGAAACCCCATATAAGTGCGTAAATCTTTCCACCTTCCCCAAACCAATTCATCTGAGGATCATTTGTAGTGGTTAGGTACTATCAAGAGGGTAAAATATCTTGTTTGAGTGACAATAAATATTCCTCTTGTGGCTTTTTTAAATAGATGCCCTAAGGTGAGTGATTGGTCTATGAAGGATTCTTATTCCTAAGCTTAGTATGATGTCAATGATAGATTCTTTAAGGTGTTTATGTGATTGGTGGCTTCGTCATGGATTTTGTTTTTTGTATCATTCTTTTATATTCTTTATTTTATTCTCTTTTATTATGTTGGTTCTGGTGATTGGAGGTTGGACCCAACTTACCTTTACTTCCTTTGGCCTTGCCCCTAGCTTGGGTGGATTCTTCATGCTTTTTATTCCTTTTAGCTTCTAGTGTTTAGTAAAGTCCAAAAACAAAAATTCATTTTACCTACAATTACATGTAAACGAAAAAGATTATTCTGAGGTAAAATCTTTTTAGATGTCCATGTATTGTGAAGGTAGCTATGTAGTTAATATCGCAATATATCACTGATATATTAGTGATACATCAGTTATCAGCTTTCTGGCGAGATATCAATGCAAAATATAGGTCAAAATATTGGTACCGATATTATCGGTGATATCGACCGATATTGGACAGATGTTTGAAAGATATATCACTAATTTTCCCGATATCAGTACATTTCTTCTTAATTCTAGCATTCGTCTTTCTTCTTATTGTTGTTATTAGTGTTTTAAGTCTTAATTGTTAATTATTAGTGTTAAATGTTAGTGTTTTAAGTCTTAATTAGTTCATACTTGCTACAACTGATAGTGTTTTGCCAATTGTAAAATGTTAATTTGTTAATGATAGTAGAGTATACTGAATTGTTAGTGTTAAATTGCTATATATATATATATATATATATATATATATATATATATATATATATATATATATATTTATATATATAGGGGAAGGTTCATTGGGGAACACTAAAAAAGTGGGGAACAGCGGGGAACCGACTCAAACGAACTCCGATTGGACTCATTCTAGCGGTGTTGGAACCGGCTCGTCGAACCCTAACTAAGATCTCTTAACCCTAAACCCTAAATCCAAACTCCTAAACTCTAAACCCTAAAGCTAAAAAATAAGGCTAAAACCTAAGCTAAACCGTAAAATCTAAACTATAAACCCTAAAAGCTAAACCCTAAAGGCTAAACCTAAAGCTAAACCCTAAACCCTAAGGCTAAACCCTAAGGCTAAACCCTAAAAGCCAAACCCTAATATATTTAGGGTTTAGGGGTTATGATTTAGGGTTTAGGGTTAAGAGATCCTAGTTAGGATTCGACGAGCCGGTTCCAACGCCGCTGGAATGAGTCCAATCGGAGTTCGTTTGAGCCGGTTCCCCACTGTTTCCCACTTTTTTAGTGTTCCCCAATGAACCTCACACTATATATATATATAAACTCAGCATGATATTATAATTACCGATATCTCACCACGATTATCGATATCTCAAAAATCGGTCCTCGACCGATATCCATTTTTTTACCGCATTAACTACTTAGGAAGGTAGAAAGTTTTTTCTAGAATGTGACATACTTTTATAGCTATTTTAGAAAACATAAAAATTGTTATAGCCACGACATACCTGAGAGAATGGTTTGTATCAACTGTGACTGCGTATCTTATTAATAGAGTTACATGTGGAGAACTTATACTTGAACCCACATGTATCTACTTTGGCGCGCGTAAAAAATTAATAATACAAAATAAAAATTATTTTTTTCAGTATAATGGTTAAACATCTGAATTCAAATGAAAATAATACAATGTTAAAAGATAACCGTGGTACAATATGAATTAATATAAGAAATATAAAACATTGTCATGATAGAGTGTTGAAGCGAGAGAACTACAAAACATAATCCTGATTCGAGAAAATCAAACATTACATAATATATATTTTCCATCATAAATTAAGTTTGTGTAATTACATCTTTTGTTTTAACAAGCTTTCTAAGTAGGCAACACAAACATTTTACATGACATGTTTTTAAGGTCAAACATCCTCGCCTTTTACTAAGTTATGAAATTGTCTATGTATATTGTTTTCGTCGTGTTACTTCGTGATTACTGTTAGGGGTGGATTTCTAAATAACCAGTGATCCTTATCAGGGCCGTCTCCGAAAATCCCAAAAAAAATTTGGGCCCTGT
This sequence comes from Helianthus tuberosus, assembly GCA_030545235.1. Classification (NCBI taxonomy): domain Eukaryota; kingdom Viridiplantae; phylum Streptophyta; class Magnoliopsida; order Asterales; family Asteraceae; genus Helianthus; species Helianthus tuberosus. The sequence continues at coordinate 32,481 of JARYGA010050539.1, read as the reverse complement.
TCGAGATAAAAAATTTGGGCCCTATTCGCAAATCTTCATATAACATAAACTCATCAATCATTCAATTATATAACCAAAAATTCATAATACTACGATAATTGTTATGAAATTGATAAAACAAATTAACAAAAATAGTATAGCAAAAATTATCAAAGTATCGAACTTACTTGCTAAGCAAACAGTGTGGTTCTCCTAGCGTTTTTTGAAGCAAAGCTCTCGATCAACTTGTGTATTCGGTTTTGTTTTACTTCGTCCGCCTTTCTTTTCTCTTCCTCTAGTTTCTTCCTCTTACGTTTTTGATGGTCGGATAGGTGTTTGTATTTAGGAACGGGAGGCATAATTTCTACATATTAACGAATAAAATTCATTCAATCACATTTATCTAAATAAAGTTAAACAATAGTAAACTACTAATTACTAAATTAGAAATCATTCAATCATTCAAGATTTCTATCATTCATTATTCTTATTCATAACACTATTTAGTAAACAGACAAATAATTCAATATTTCAATCATTCATTATTATGAATGCTTTTCGACAAACAAAAGCGAATGTAACATCAATCAACAAACAAAACTCAAAAGACAACAAACAAAATAACAAATATGAAATACCTCTCGGCCTCTCCTGAAATCTGAATCGAGAATCTGATTGCGGAAGTCCGGTGGCCACAGGTTCAGCGTTTGACTTTGATGACTGAGGATTTGATCAGAATTCCTGCGGGCTGCGGCGTTTGAGAATTTGATCAGCAGATCAGAAATCCTGCGGATGTCCGGTTGCTACAAACAAAACTCAAGACAAAAGACAACAAGCAATAGGGTTTTTGACAAAGTTTGGGCCTGTAAAAAAATTTGGGCTAATATATAAAGAAAACATAAAAAATTTTGGGCCCTTTCATTGTTTGGGCCCTGTTCTCAGGCTCACCCTGAACATGCTTATAACCGGGCCTGATCCTTATTTGCTGTTGGATTTAGTGATCCTCAACTCTGTCTGAAGTAGTGATCCTCAGAAGTGTTGTAGGATCAGGATCATGGATCACTATAAGGATCCCAGTACTAACGGTTGTCTACTTTGAATTCGTGAATGTTTTGCAGGAAGTTCAACTCGGACTTAGTCTTGGCGACATTCCTGGAGAATATTCCCAGACTATCCCGCACGTGCTTGGCCAAAAATGGACGTTGTGGTGAACGTGGGAGCTTGGCACAAAAGTCGGATAGTTAGTTTTAGTAGTTAATTTCTATTTTAAAAGGGGTAACGAGCTAGTAGAAAGACACTTAGTCATTTTTCAGCTACACACTCTCATATACTCGCACACTTGAAGCTCTCGACGAACCTTCATTCATTTTCACTCACTTTTTACACATTTCACGATAGTGATCCTTGTACCTAGCTCGTTACTATCCGAAGTTGTAAACATTTATTCATTTATTTGAGCTTGGTGATCGGTAGTTTCCATCACCCGGGGTTTTTTGTGCCGGAGATCAACTCTTGATCAAGGGCTTTTTCCCCGTATAAATCCTTGTGTCAATTGTGCAATTTACATTGAAGTGATCCTTGTTATTGTTATACATTATTAGCATCATACCCCATAACAGAGAGTTTGGTTGCAATATCCTCAACAGATTTTTTGACCAAAACAGTTTGGCGCCCACCGTTAGAGATGTACAAATCGGTTTTTTTAAGCAACCGGTTTCGGTTTTTTTAAGCAACCGGTTTCGGTTTTTTAACCGAACTGGTTTTTTTGGAGCAATTGAAAACCGGTTTTTTTTTTAACCGTAACCGGTTTTAACCGGTTTTAACAACTGACAAATCATAACTGGTACCAACCGGTTCTAACCGGTTATAACCGGTTTCTGTAATAACCGGTTTCCGTAACTGATTATATTAACTGATTTTAAAACCGGTTTACTATAACCGGTCAAAAAAACCGGTAAAAAAACCGGTCTGCAGGAAATGTCACAGAATGCAGTTTTTGTTGCTGTTTTGCTGTTTTTTAGCCTGTTTTTAAAAAAAAAACAGCAGTTTTTAAAAAAAAACAGCAGTTTTTTTATAAAAACATAACAATGCAAATTGTAAAAACTCAAAACATAATATCATTAAGTCTACGAACAAACGAAAACATAACATAAGGAAATAAGAACGATACGAACGCTAAAGCGTAACAACGAAAATACATAAACTTCATACATAAACTTGAAGGTCCACACTAATATATATAATTTTTTAGTTGGACGAGAAAAGTAATATATCTTGAGCCGCGTCTAATCTTCTTCGGCCGAACCCGAACTCGAACTATTGCGTAGTAATTCATCTAGTTCGGCTTCTTCTTCGGTCATTGGGGTTGTCATTTCGTTTCGAACCTCGTCTTCGTACACTTCGGCTTCGTAATCTAATTCACCCTCGAGTGAGCGTATGTGTTGACATCTCTCCGCCGCATCCAAGTAGTCTTTCAAGCAAATCGACATCTCAACCGCCTTTGGTGTTAGTCGAGTCCTCCGTATCGAAATCACCCTACCACTTATAGAAAAAGCACTTTCCGAAGCTACCGTGGAAGCTTGGACCGTTAGTAAATCTCGGGCCATTGTGGCTAAGATCGGAAATTGTTCTTCCTTACTTTTCCACCAACCCAACAAATCAAAATTTTTAAAGTCTTGTGAAGTCATTGTTCGTAGAAAGTTCGACCCACCATATCGACCGAGTTCGCTACTACTAGTGTTACCACGTTGCATTTGACTCGATTCATCATACAAATAGTTGTAAACATACAAATCGTCATCTTCCATAGTTGACGAACCTTCGCCGAAAGCGGCATTTCTCATTGACTCGTGAATGTGTGACGAGATATGCCCATATTTTGTTACATAAACATCAAACATTTTTGAAAGTTGTTCATTAAAACGAGTTTTTGCGGTTTCGCCAAAGTTTGGTTCTTCTTCGGTGTTTAGATTCAACTCGTTTGTAATTTTTTCAATCAAAGAACCGGTTCCAAAAATATTAAAGCAAGGGTTTAAAGCGGCGGCACAAGTTAAAACCTCGGGTAGTTCTTTAAAATATTTTCTTAGTTTTTCCTTCATCGTATCTACCATATCACAATATGGTCTACCTCTCCCCGACAACTCGTTTAATTTTCTACACATTTTAAACAAATTGTGAAGTACCAATGAACTAGTTGGATAGTAAACCCCCGATAAAGTCTTTGTTGATGTTTTGAAAACTTGAAGCACTTGTGTAACCGTTTCAATAAGCCCCCAATTCGATTGGTGGTAAGACGAAACCTTTCCACGAATCGACAAAAGGTTATGAAATTCTATTAAACTTTCTTTTTGCAAAATAGCTTTTTCAAACATGGTGCAAGTCGAGTTCCATCGATGAGCGACGTCCCAATTGGGTCCGTAGCATACTCGACCCGCTTCCTTACACATTTTAATATATTTTGAATGCCTTTGCGTATGACTATATATATGACGTAACATTTGTTTGAAAGATTCTTTTTGTCGTTCAATAACCTTTAAACCGTCTTGAACGGCCAAATTTATGATGTGTGCGACACATCGACTATGGAAAAAAATACCCTCACAAATCGGAGTGTACTTTAACCTTAAGTGCGTGACCGAAAGCGTGTTGTTTGAGGCGTTATCAAAAGCTATCGAAAAAATCTTATTTTCCAATTTGTATGTTTTAATACATTTGTCGATAGCTTTATATATAGCTTCACCGGTGTGAGGGTAATCAAAAAGTTTAAACAAAATGGTGCGTTTCATCATTTGCCACGTCGCCGGTTCAATCCAATGGGCGGTGACACAAATATACGAGTCGGGTGAACCGTGCGGTGCGGACCAAACGTCGCTAGTCAAGTTAACACCGGTTTCTAATTTTTCAAAATAAGAAATTAATTCAAGTTTAGCATTTTTCCACATTCTTAAACAATCCCTCCTAAGAGTAGCGTGACTTACATGAGTGTATCGCGGTTGGAGAGTTCTTTGAACCATTTTGGTGTAGCGTTGGTTGTCGAAATGGTTGAACGGCAAACTTTCTTGGATTACAAACTTCGCCATTTCATCCCTTGCCATATCGAAATTGTAGGCGAACAAAGTAGCGTCACTTGCCATGGAAGCTTGACCACTAGCGGATTGTTGTTTCAACGCCCTACAAAACGGTTTTTCGATGTGTTGTTTCAAGGTGGTGTTTGCCCCAACGGCGTAAAAACCATTACAATGATGACAACGCGCTTTTTTCGGTCCGCTCGCCATCTCGCACAAATCGAAATGTGACCAAACTTCGGGGTTGCGCTTCGTTGTAAGAACACGAACAACCGTGTCGGTTGTAGACTCGCCAACATTGACCGAATCATGAGCACTAGAGCTTGCCATGTTTTTTTTCACAATTATCGAATAAGAAAAGTGAGCGTTTTTATGATATTTAGGAGATTAGAGAATGGTGTGATTGAACCAAAACACCCAACACCCTTTTATAGTAATTGGAGATGAATTTTTGACAAAAAAAAACAAAAAAAACGGCTCTTTTCTAGTCCCAACGGTCATATGACCGTTTTCTGCATTTCAGCGACAATAACCGGTTTTAACCGGTTTTTATGTATACGTTTTCGGTTAACCGGGTCTAACCGGTTTTTATAACCGGTTTTAGGCCTAATCAGTTTTTAAACCGGTTTTTTGTATAACCGGTCTTATAACCGATATCTAAGTCATACCGAACAACCGATCTATAACCGGTCAAACCGGTTTGTAACCGAACCGGTTTCAAAAAAACCGGTTTTCCCAACAACCGGTTTCGGTTAATTTTTCGGTTTCAGTTGCGTAATCAGTTTTTTTGTACACCTCTACCCACCGTGGGGCAATTGGTGCTTCGTCCTTAGAAAAATACGCATTTCTGTGCTCATTTCGGTTCACTACAACCAAGCAAATGGCTTCCTCAGCGAAGAATGCTTCAAATTTGATGCCCTCATTAACTTCTTCACAAGGCGTTCCCCCTTTGCCTCCACCACCTTCTGGATCCCAGAAGAATGCTGAGAATGTTGCGAAGAAACCAACTCCCATTTTCTCAAAACCTCCAACTTCTTCTGCTTCTTACACTCCCACTACTAGTGACATGTTTACTTTGATTTTGCAGATGAAGGATCAGATACGGCAGCAAGATAAGACCAATGAGAGGATTCTCAAAGAAATCGGAGATCTCAAGAAACAAAAGACAACGGCAGAGGATCATTCCCCACTGGTGCCGAAATCCTTGAATTTTGATACTCCGGTGATTACTTCTCAGCCATCAGTGGTTCCAGACGTTCAATATGTGGGTGGACCGAAAGGAGTGCACTACGGAACAACAACAATGACCCAGGCAGCAGGTTCATATTTCCAGCCAGCGGGATCCTATCCTCAGCATATGGGATCCCTCACGAATTCAGGAGGATATTCAGGAATGCAGCAGGTTCAAGGATCCTCCTTTGTTCCAGGATCATCCCAGGTTCAAGGATCCTCCTTTGTTCCAGGATCATCCCAGGTTCAAGGATCCTCCTTTGTTCCAGGATCATCCCAGGTTCAAGGATCCTCTTTTGTTCCAGGATCGTCCCAATTTCAGGGATCCTTCCAGATGCCAGGATCCTTGAGGAGTTTGCAAACAGGAAGTTCAGATGTCCATCAGGGAGATTTTATTCCAATGCAGACCAATGCTTCTACTGGTCCCTCGATCATTCCAGAGCCCCAACAATATGGATTAACATCCAATCTTCCTAATTTGAATCCAATGGGAGGTAACACTTTTAATAATTCTTATACTACTAACCATGGTCTTATGCAGGATCCAGGTATCAATCATGCCATGGCCAGAGAATTGCAAAAGCTAAAGGATATGATATCAAGTGTTCCAGGAGTGGTCAAACCTATCCCAGAGATTGCAGATGGGAGCCACAAGATATCTCGTTTTGCACCACCAATCTGTGATGCAGAGATACCCAAGAGGTTCCATGTGCCAACAATGAAGCTGTATGATGGTTCGACGGATCCTGAAGAACACATAGCACAATACAGGGAGAGGATGGAGATCAATCCAATTCCAGAAAGGTTAAAGGAAGCATGCCTGTGCAAGGGATTCGGATCCACTCTTACTGGATCAGCTCTCAAATGGCTGCTAAGTCTTCCTCCCTATTCTATTACCTCATTTGCTAATCTAGTTAACTTGTTTAATAATCAGTTTTCTTGTAGTAGAAAATTTGAACGATTAACTAGTGATCTATATAGGATAACCCAGGGTCATAATGAATCATTAAGGGATTACATCACCAAATTCAGTAAAGAATCCTTAGACATTCCCAACTTAGATATAGCCACGGCTGTTGAGGCCTTTAAAATGGGATTGCTTAGGGATTCGTCGTTCTATGATGATCTTGTTATGACACCATGCAGGAACTTAGATGAGGTAAGAACCCGAGCACTTAGGTTCATTCGGCTAGAGGATGACAAGAGGATCCAAGAGAGGTTAGCAGGATCCTCAAAGCAGGATAAGCAAGGATCCTCATTCAGGAACAACAAGTTCAGATCCTACAACAGATCTGATAACCAGAACGTACATTCTGTTGATCAAGAAGAGGATGATGAGGATTATCCTCCAATTTCTGAATATTGTTTTTGTGTTGATAACAATGAACTAATCCTTGCGATGCATAACCTAGGTGATAAAGCTAGATGGCCAAGAAAAAATGATAGGCCAGCTGCAACTAAGGATAAATCAAAGTGGTGTGCATACCATGAAGATTTTGGGCATCTCACAGAAGAATGCATTGCACTAAGAAAGGAAATTGGGTACTTGTTGAGCAAGGGGCATCTAAAGGAATTGTTGGGAAGAAAAAAGTCAAGGACTCAGGATCCTGAAAGGATCCCTGAGAAGGCTCTAGCCCCTCCAGCAGATGCACAAGTGATAAACTTTATTTCTGGAGGATCAGACATTTGCGACACATCCTTCTCAGCAGCTAAAAGGCATGCAAAGGAAACTAAAATGGATAATGGAGAAAGACCAGTTCGAACATCAAGTGTCTCCGAAGGAAAAGTCATAACCTTTGATGAGGATGATCGTGTTGATATCCAGGATCCTCATCACGATGGTTTAGTTATTACTCTTTTCATTTCTAACCATTTTGTTCGCAGGATCCTTATAGACGGAGGAAGTTCAGTGAACATTATCCAGCTTGATGTTCTAAAGAAGATGGGTATCCCTGAATCAGATATCATACCAAGATCCTCCGTGCTCGTGGGATTTAGTGGCGAAACTAAGAATACCCTGGGGGACATAAAACTCCCAATATACATTGAAGGCCTACACTCTTATCAAAAATTTTGTGTTATTGACTGTTTATCTTGTTGTAATGTTATCCTTGGCAGGCCTTGGATACACGATATGAAAGCAGTCCCATCTACCTACCATCAATGTGTGAAGCTCCCTAGTCCTTGGGGAATAGTGAAGATTGATAGTGATCAGCAGGAGGCTAAGAATTGCTACACTTCATCGATGAAACCAGCCTCGAAGTCAAGGGAGCAATAGCAATCAAGGTATCCTCCAAGGGATGTCTTGGAGGCAAGAGAGCAGGATGTGGTAGAAATCCTCATGGATCCCGATGATCCTGAATCCAAAATCTATATCGGATCAGGGATCCTTGGCGAAATGAAAGAAGACCTCGTATCCTTCCTCAAAAGGAGAAAGACTACCTTTGCATGGAAACACGAAGACATGACTGGTATATCCAAAGATGTAATCACTCACAAACTCGGCATTGACAGGTCCTTCAAACCAATCCATCAAAGGAGAAGAAAGTTTGCACCGGAAAGGAATGCCATTATCCAAGAAGAGGTAGAGAAATTGCTCCGGGCAGGTATGATTAGAGAGGTCAAGTATCCAAGATGGTTGGCCAATGTGGTTGTTGTTCAAAAGAAAAACGGAAAGTGGAGGGTATGTGTCGATTTTACCGATTTAAATAAGGCATGTCCCAAGGATCCTTTCCCATTACCCCACATTGACTCCATGGTGGATGCAACTGCGGGTCATGAACTGTTAACTTTTATGGATGCTTCATCTGGATTCCAACAAATCCAAATGGAACCATCCGACCAAGAGGATACAGCCTTCATGACTCCAACTGGTATATACTGCTATATTGCTATGCCGTTCGGACTAAGAAATGCAGGTGCAACATATCAAAGGCGGGTGAATATGATGTTCAGGACCAGATTGGACAAACTATGGAGGTTTACATAGATGATATGGTGGTAAAATCCTTAAAGGCTGAGGATCACCTAAGAGACTTGGAGGAAGCATTCAATATCCTTGATAAATATAACATGAAACTTAATCCTTCAAAATGTCACTTTGGTGTTAAAGCAGGTAAATTCTTAGGATATATGGTGATGAAGAGAGGCATTGAAGCTAGCCCGGAACAAATCAAAGCAATAGTGAACATCAAATCTCCGGCCAATGCTAAGGATGTTCAAAGGCTAACAGGCAGGATAGCAGCTTTGAACAGATTTATATCCAAATCCTCAGAGAAGTGCAAAGAATTCTATGATATCCTAAGGAAAAACAAGAAATTTGAGTGGACTGAGAAGCATGAAAATGCTTTAAGAGCCCTCAAAGATTACCTATCCTCAGCCCCGGCTTTGATGAAACCAGAAAAAGGCGATGTGCTATCCTTGTATCTTGCAGTATCCTCAAAAGCAGTAAGTGCGGTCCTTGTTAAGGATCATGAAGGAAACCAGAGATGTCAGGAAGGATGGCTAAGTGGGCAGTGAAGCTAAGTGCATATGATATAAAATATGAGCCTAGGACAGCCATCAAATCCCAAGCACTAGCTGACTTTGTGGCTGATTTCAGTAGTGATTTACAAAAAGAAGCTGAGTTAGAAGTCCAGCAGCTAGAAGAGACCAAGGATCCTTGGATACTCTATACTGATGGATCCTCAAATATCAAAGGCACAGGGCTTGGAATACTACTAAAATCGCCACAGGGGGACATAATACCCCACTCTATAGCTTGTGAGTTCCAAACCACTAACAATGAGGCTGAATATGAAGCCTTAATTGCTGGTTTGCAAATTGCAAAGCATATGGGGATTAGGTATCTTGAGGTACATGTAGATTCATTGTTAATTACAAATCACTTTAATGGATCCTACGCTGTTAAAGGTGAAAAGCTAACCAAATATTTAGAGATAGTCAAAAGTTTGGCACTCTCTTTTGTTTCCTTTAGTCTGACGCAGGTACCAAGGGAAGAAAATACAGAGGCTGATGCATTGGCTAATTTAGGATCATCCTTGAAGATCCCGGAGGATATCAAGATCCCTATTATCCATATCCTGACCCTGGCTATCGAGGATCACGAGGCTATGGAGATAGGAAATGATTCTGCAATTATCCCTTGTGAGGATACTCAATCCCATTCAGGATCATGGATCTCACCAATTATGAGATACTTACAACACGGAGAGATTCCTACAGGAGAAAACCCTAGGGCTTTCAAATCTAAGGTATCTCAATTCACAATTTTAAATAATATGTTGTATAGACGATCTCTTGCAGGACCATACTTGAGATGCATTGAGGATCCTGAAATCCAAGAAGTTTTAAAAGACTTCCATGAAGGAGATTGTGGAAACCACACTGGGGGCAGGGCATTATTCTCAAGGATCCTGAGGACAGGATACTACTGGCCAACCATGAAGAGAGATGCTGTGGAGTATGCTAAAAGATGTGATCCTTGTCAGAGACACAGCAATATCCTTCATCAACCAGCTGAATTATTGCATCATATATCCTCCTCTTGGCCATTTATGAGATGGGGTATGGATATAGTTGGTAAGCTCCCTAAGGCACCTGGTGGAAAAGTATTCATGCTTGCTATGACTGATTACTTCTCCAAGTGGATAGAGGCTGAAGCTTTTGCCCAAGTCAGAGAAAAGGAAGTTATATCCTTCATTAAAAGAAATATTATAACTAGATTGGGAATTCCTTCTGAGATTATATGTGATAATGGTTCCCAATTTATTGGGGGCAGAACCACTAACTTTTGTGACAGCTGGGGGATTAAGATAATAACATCAACACCAGTCCACCCACAAGCTAATGGTCAGGCAGAATCATCCAACAAGATCATTATCAACAATTTAAAGAAGAAGCTTGGATACAAGAAAGGGAAATGGGCAGAAGAACTACCCTATGTGCTTTGGGCTGATAGGACAACCCCTAAGAATGCTACTGGTCAAACGCCATTCTCTTTGGTATTTGGGGCAGAATCAGTGATCCCAACAGAAATGGTGGTTCCAACTGCAAGAACAAGTACCCGTGATCCTGAGGAGAATGATGAGAACTTGGCTCAAGATCTGGATACTATTGAAGAAATCAGAGATATGGCTAGGATAAGGATGGCCAGTTATCAGCAAAGAATGGCTGGTGCTTACAACAAAAATGTCAGGATCAGGAGGTTTCAAGTTGGAGATATGGTATTAAGGAAAGCATTTCAGAATACCACCAATCCTGCTGATGGAAAATTGGCTCCAAAATGGGAAGGCCCTTATTTGATTAAAGCTGAAGCAGGAAAGGGGGCATATAGATTGCTAACCATGGAAGGTGATTTGCTACCAAGAGCTTGGAATGCTGTCCACTTGAAGAAATATTTCATGTAAGCAGGATCCTCATGGCACAGATGATCCTTAAAGAATCCTCAAAGTATCAGTGATCCTTACTTAGGTAATATCCTAAACTTGAACTATCTCATTTCTTTATTTTCTCATATAAGGATAAGGATCATGTATCCTTTATCCATCTCTCACGTGAGTTTAAGTTTTGAAAGTTCATGTATCCTTAGCATAACATTGGTTATCCGCTGAAGCAATCCGTTCCTTGGGTTTAACCCCAGTTATTTGGGCTTGACCCCAGTTCCGCCTGTAGCGCATGATGATCCTGGTATAGTTCAAGGCAGTGGGACCAGTACTCGTTTTAGGGGCTGATAATTCCATTGTACTGGCTATGCTTAGGATCCTACGTATAATGGTAGACGTACCATACATCCGTTCCTAAGGTTTCTAACGTTTTCACGTTAGCTAAGGTTTCTAACGTTTTCACGTTAGCTAAGGTTTTGGCATTTTCATGTCACTAAGTTTGGATAGTCGCCAGTTAGGGCCATACTCCAGTTTACATACGATCCTTGGGCTTGTCCCCAGTTATCCTTGGGCTTGTCCCCAGTTGCTAACTCTTTTCTTATGTTGGCTTAGTCCCAAGTTATGCTCTATTTCAGGTTCTTGAAGATAGGAAACTAGGGATCCTTGATCCTTACTTTATTCTAAGGTTTATCTTATAGTTATCCTTATTATGGTTAGGATCCTAACTTGGACCCTCAGGTATGATCCTTAACTATTTTTTATTCTATTCATTATTTATTTGAATAACCCTTAAAGTTTGACAACTAGACTTGTGATCCTTAAAACATATTGCTTTTTGAGATTCTTTAACTAAAGGATATCTGATCATGGATCATATCCTAAATATTTTCAATCTGACTTATTCAAAATTATTTATTCAATAAATGTGCATCAAAACAAAGGAGAATCAAAGAAACACAAGGATAACAACACAAGATAAGCGACAAAAGGTTAAGATTTTATTTATTAACAAAGTAGTAACCCTTAAGAGGTTGTCAAAATTACCTACCCCGAGCATCTACCAGCAAAACGTGGCCCGTCCGCTGGGGTAGGTAAAGGGTGTCCATGATAATAAGTTCGAAAGTAGTGCAGGAATATAAAGGCGGCAGGATCACAATGGCTTCATCCCCAAAACAGAGGATCCCTCCACCAATTGCAATCCTGCCTATTGTCCAAAGGATCATACATGATCCTTAATCCTAAAACCTATTGTTTAAGTACAACCCATCATTGTTCAACAAAAAACACCATAACCAAAACAAACTATCAAACTTAAAAAATGGGCTCCGGCTACGTCTAGAAATGTCCTTCATCGCCCATTTATGCAGCCTATGCCTTCGCTGCATCCTCTTCCCCTCCAGCTGCGGTATCCTTTATCAGATCCTTTCCACTGCCACTTGCCTCAATCGCCAAGACCTCAGTAGCCTCCTCCTCATCATCCTCAAGATCAGCCAACCTTGCCTTCCAGCCCTCAACATCCCAGCTGCTTTTGTCAAAATTAGGATCTTGAGCTTCCTGGGCCATCTTCAATTTTGTCTGATACATCGTGATGGCAGCAGAGACCTTAGCATTTTCTATGAGATCATGCTTCTCATAGTCAAGGTCAATCAGAAGCTTAGCCGTCTTGGTCTTGGCATCTTGGAGTTCCTTCTGAAGATCAGCAATTGCAAGGTCCTTGAGCACGGCAACCTGTTGGAGGTCAGCAATTTTCTTGTCCTGCTCCTCAACATTCCCCACGTAATCTTCAATCTCAGCAAATTTCTGCAAAGAAAAGGATAAAGCAGTTCAAGATCAGGTGATCCTCATACGAGTAGGATACCTAGGCAGAATTAAGGATCCTTACATCATTGAAGTATTCAAGGAACTGGTGGCGGATCAGTGGTAGGCCTTGAAGGTCCTCAGTGTCAGAAGTTTTCCTCTTCTTGCCACCCTTTCCTTTAGTGGGTGCTTTGGGAATGGAGATGCTAGGACTGGTAGTGGACCTCTTCTTCCTGGATCGAACAAGATCAAGATCAGCCGTGTTGAACTGGGATACAGGCTTGGCAGATTTTCCAGCGCCTACACATTCAAAGCAAGATGAGTATCCTTATCCTATTTCAATTTATTTATTTATTTTAATATTCAAACTATGTAAAAGGCAGGATACTTACTTGACATGGTAATGGAACCTGAGGATACTTCTTGTGAGTCTTGGGTGTCTATCTTGAATGTCCTTGTTTCAGGATCAAGCTTCCAAAAAGCAGCAAGCCTATCCTTGGTTTCAGGTGATGTGATGATGTGTGAGACAGAAATAGCTGCATAACACAAGACAAAAAGGGGGTCAGTAATCCTTATACAAAAACAAGACTACCTGGTGATCCTTCTCAGGATCCTCCGGCCTACCATGGGTGGACCATGTTCTTGGTAAATGCTTTCCGTTTGGAATGGTATCCCTCCTGACAAAGAAGAAGCGACGTTTCCAATTTGTGTCATTCTTAGTGACTTTGAGAAGAGGGTGTTCTCCACCGGGTTTTCGTTTGAACAAATATCGATGGGATCCAAAGGTAGTAAGATCATACAATTGTGTCAGCTCTGACATGCCTAAATCAATGCCTTCCTGTTCGATGATCCTCTCCAGGGTGTACAAAACCCTCCAAATCATCGGCATGGCTTGGATGTAAGAGATGCCGGTAAGGGAAAAGAAGGATTGTGTAAATTCTGGGAAAGGATAGGTGTATCCTATGGCAAATGGAGTAACTGGAAAGGCAACCCACGTTTCTGAAACATAGTCGCTCAGAATAGTAGGATCGAAGGGTTTGAAAAAAGCATTCGTCGGAAAGCAATGACGAATCTTGTCTATTTGAGCATCATTAAAGCAACACCTCTCGTTTGTGGAGTCTTTGATGATCTTTTGACTCTTCAAGGGACTATCCTTCTGGTGATCCTTGGCGGGGGAGGACTGGAGCATCATTCTTGAAGAGATAATGGTAAAGTAAGAAAAACAGAGTAAGAGGAGGAAGAAGATGAAGAGAAGAATACCTGTCTATCTTCGGAATGCAGTTATAAAGGGAGTCTTTCTGAAAATTTTAAATGCATTTGATCCTATCTCTATCTCCTATTTATAATCATGATCGTGCAGGGTTGTCACTTCTGTGACGTCATGATCGCAACGGCTAGTCCGCTTATAACGGCTAGTTATCCGTTGGTTAAATGCGGATAAGATTGACAAAATATAACTCATTTATTTACATATTTACTCCTTATATTTTGGGGGCAATTGTTAGGGGTGGATTTCTAAATAACCAGTGATCCTTATTTGCTGTTGGATTTAGTGATCCTCAACTCTGTCTGAAGTAGTGATCCTCATAAGTGTTGTAGGATCAGGATCATGGATCACTATAAGGATCCCAGTACTAACGGTTGTCTACTTTGAATTCGTGAATGTTTTGCAGGAAGTTCAACTCGGACTTAGTCTTGGCGACATTCCTGGAGAATATTCCCAGACTATCCCGCACGTGCTTGGCCAAAAATGGACGTTGTGGAGAACGTGGGAGCTTGGCACAAAAGTCGGATAGTTAGTTTTAGTAGTTAATTTCTATTTTAAAAGGGGTAACGAGCTAGTAGAAAGACACTTAGTCATTTTTCAGCTACACACTCTCATATACTCGCACACTTGAAGCTCTCGACGAACCTTCATTCATTTTCACTCACTTTTTACACATTTCACGATAGTGATCCTTGTACCTAGCTCGTTACTATCCGAAGTTGTAAACATTTATTCATTTATTTGAGCTTGGTGATCGGTAGTTTCCATCACCCGGGGTTTTTTGTGCCGGAGATCAACTCTTGATCAAGGGCTTTTTCCCCGTATAAATCCTTGTGTCAATTGTGCAATTTACATTGAAGTGATCCTTGTTATTGTTATACATTATTAGCATCATACCCCATAACAGAGAGTTTGGTTGTAATATTCTCAACAGATTTTTTGACCAAAACAATTACATGTAAAAAATAATGCAATATTGGTGGGCTACAATATATATAGACGTTGTCAAGCTAGTAGAAGGAGAGAAGGTAAGACGTCATTGCTAACACAAAATGTTAAAAATGTACAAATGGTGGTAATTTTATGTCTCCATTCAATGTAGTTGTGAAAGACATTAAGAAGCATGAAAATTTTCAAATACACAACTTTGGCCAATGTAGAAACATATGTATTTCAGAAGAGAGGTCTTAAGTTCAAACTTAGGCAAAGAAGAATAACCTAAGATTATTAGTGTAATACAGTTGAAGCAAGCTTTACCGTTAAAAAAATATGCAACTGTAAACTCTTATAAAGGGAATAAATTTAATTGTTAAAACCAAAAGTTTAGATAATGACAATAATATATGGGAAATTTGGCTCTCTGCTTGTAATGGAAACTAATAACATATACCTTTGATATAAGAACTTCTTACATAAAAATAATTAAAAAATTGTGATTACAGATTCCAAATAATAGTTGTAATCGTATAGTAATAATAATAATATTATTAAGAGTTAAATGTCATTTTAGTCCTTGTGGTTTGGGATATTTTCCCAGTTTAGTTTAAATATTCCATTTTTCTTCTGTGGGTCTAAAAAGGTTTCACATTTGTCATTTTAGTCCACTTGGTTAATTTCATCCATTTTTTCTGTTAACAAGAAGGCCAATTCAGTCATTTTATATGGCCGAATTACCCTTCTAGTTAACAGAATTACATATAAAATGACTGAATTGTCCTTCTCATTGACAGAAAAAATTGATGAAGTTAACCCAGTGGACTAAAATGGCAAGGATGAAACCTTTTTGTACCCACAGACAAAAAATGAAACATTTGAACTAAACTGATAAAATGACCCAAAACACATGGACTAAAATGACGTTTAACTCTAATATTAAAGTCATCTTCTATGTATACTTAGCATTTGTTTGGCATGAGGTAAGGAATGATCGAGAAAATAAAATGAGAGGGAATTAAGTAGATCATTATCATTCTATTGTCATAATTAGTTACTATTGTTGTGATTGGTTATCTTGTGAGAATAACCCAAACGAACACGAACTAGACATGTTGGTGTGTATTTATTTAACTTTAACTAGTTCAACTTAAGACCAGATTGTAATGGGCTTAAAAAAAATCAAATGAATAATTAAGTGAATATAAACGAACATAAATGAATCAGCGTTTACGGACATAACAATGAACAACATATGTGTTCAACTTTGTTCGTTTAACTAAACAAACTAAAAATTCTGTTATAATATCCTTTTGTTACTTAAATAATCGAACCAAAACAAATTTCCTACAACCATATTGAAGACCGTTTAAAATTTAATGCAAGAGAGAAAGAGAAAGAAATGCCGAAATAGGGACCAAGGAAGTGGAAAATTGGGATGGTTGGCACCCAAGAATAGATGCAAAGTTATGAACCTCCAAAGTAGCTACTATAGTACCAAAAAAATTACTTTTTAACAAGAATCTTTAGATAAATTCTTAGCACTTTATAGTGACCAATCACGCATGAGAAGAGCATTGATATTTTTATATGAATCTTATCTTCAGAGTTAGGCTACAGGGTGTGGCTTAGCACCACCCCGCCACGTAAGAAATTTTAGCGCCCCCAGGCGCCATCAACCACCCAACCGTCATTAAACATGGGGCGCTATCATATCTTTGCTAGCACGGTAACGGACGAATAATGGCAACTTCGAGGAGACCAACCAACATGACCGTTGGCAACGGTCACTTCTTTGATAAAAAAAAATCTAATATATATACACACCAATCACAAACTTAAAACCACACCAATCACAAACTAAAACACACAACAATTACAAAATTCTCTCCAATCATTTTTAAGAATGTCAGCCGATTCGTCGAGCTCTTCATCTGACGGTGTTCTCGATGATATGCTTATCGCAGTGACGCAGGAGACGATTAATTATTTGTGAGCAGAAGCCCAATCATCTACATCGCGTACCAGACAACCGCCTCTTAAACGAGATCGGTTAGGTGCTCATGAACGTTTAATGCACGATTATTTTTGTGAAAATCTGTTGTACGATGATGAACAGTTTAGGCGTAGGTTTCGTATAAGCCGTTGTCGTTTCCTAAGAATATCTAATGATCTTGCAGCCGAATTCCCTTTTTTCACACAAAGAGAAAGTGCTAGTCGCAAAATTGGTTTTTCTGGAATACAAAAGTGTACTGCCGCAATTAGACAACTAGAGTACGGCACAGCGAGTGATGCGTAGGATGAATATTTAAGGATCTCGGCCAGAAGTTGTCTTAATTGTCTTGAAATTTTTTGTGAAGGTATTGTTATTATTATTATTATTATTATTGTGATTATTATTATTATTTTTATTATTTACAGTTTATTATTATTATTGTTATTACTGTTATTTTTATTATTTACAGTTTAATATTATTATTGTTGTTATTATTATTATTTTTTATTAATATTAGGTGTTATCTTTCTTTACGGGAGGCGATATTTGAGGATGCCAACCGCTGCCGACGTTCCACTTTTATACGAGACCCATCAACGGATACACGCGTTTCCTGGGTTGTTGGGTAGTCTTGATTGCGCACACTGGGAGTGGGCGACATGTCCAACCGCTTGGAAAGGGCAACACCATCGTGGTGACCACGATGGTCCTACCCTAATATTACAAGTCGGTCGCGTCTCAAAATTTATGGATTTGGCATGCGTACTTTGGCATGGCCGGTGCGAACAATGACATCGTAGTTTTACAATCTTCGAATCTTTTAGACGATGTCATAGATAGTGTTGCATTAGATACTTCATTCTATGCAAACAACGTGGAGTATAAGTATGGGTACTATCTCACAGATGGTATTTATCCAGAGTGGGCGACGTTTGTGAAAACTCTTTCGTATCTCGATGACGAGAAAAGAATGTATTACAAGAAGAAACAAGAGTCAGCATGAAAAGATATCAAGCGGGCTTTCGGTGTGTTAAAAAAGAGATGGTCTATCATTGCCCAGCCGTCGAGGATACTTGAAAAAGGTAAAATGAGAA
This sequence comes from Helianthus tuberosus, assembly GCA_030545235.1. Lineage (NCBI taxonomy): Eukaryota > Viridiplantae > Streptophyta > Magnoliopsida > Asterales > Asteraceae > Helianthus > Helianthus tuberosus. Next base: position 14,737 of record JARYGA010050539.1, on the reverse strand, counting down.
ACATCATGTATACGTGCATCATCTTGCATAACATGATATTGGAGGATTCGGGCATAGCATTTTGTGGAGAAAGTTATGATGAAAGTAACCAACCGACGAACCCACTACTCACATACGCTGAAAAAGAAGTTATCCGAGCGAGGATACGTGACAGAGACACACACCATAACCTTCGAGCTGATCTGACCGGGCATCTATGGTTTTATCGTGATCAAGGAGGAGACGACGAAGACGACGAGTGATTTTTTTAGTGATATTGTATTTTTTTGTTTAAATTATGTGATGTGTTCAAAATGTAACATATAAATTTCATCAAATGAGGCATAAAACTAACCCTTTTTTAGTACTAATGTTGGAAAAAGTGTGCTTTTGTCTTCATTTTGTATTTTCAGGATTAAATGAGCTCAAATTAACAAAAGAAGCAAAAAGACATCAAAATCTAACATAAATACAAGAAAAGGGACAAGACGTGACATGCCCGACCCCACGACAGCATCTTCCCAAACAAAGCAAAACAAGAGATCAGAAGACTGAACACGCCCCGTGCTCAGCCAGCACGGGGGCGTGCCCAAGTGTCAGCAGAAAAGACAAAGTGGTAGAAGCTTCTATTGCCCACCACGGGGCCGTGCTCAGCGGACACGGGGCCGTGGTCAACTATAAGATTCGCACAATCCAGCAAATCTGCATAGTACAAAGATTCTTCTACACCACGGGGTCGTGCTCAGCGGACACGGGGGCGTGGTCAACTAAAAAGACAAAACAGCATTAAATGAAGAAAGAGAAGGATGTGGACACGGGGTCGTGCCCACTGGACACGAGGCCGTGCCCGAGCTTCTGTTCAGCCTATAAATAGAAGTGCTTGGCTCAAGCTCAAACCATCCCTTGGCACACCACTTCTCTCACACTTCACCCACCACCCACCACCACCATAACACCATCATCCACCACCATCATCCATTGTCCATCGTAGAGTGTGTGAGTCGTCTCGGGATCCAAGATTGATCGTAAGAGTTCTTGACAATCAAGGCCATGTTTGCCTAAGTCTCTTACATCACTTGGTGAAGACAAAGTGTCTAGTGTAATACTTTTTTATTTCTAATCTTTTGCACTTTTTACTTGGTTTTGTATTAATGACTTTAATAACTAGTTGCTTATGTTGAAGGTGATCTTTCCTTATCGTTTGTCCGTGGTGTCTTGGCATTATTTTATTGTCTATATAAAATAAAAGATTTTCACCATTCATATCTCCACGGTCTATATGGAGGTATGTTGGCTACCTGGTCGGGTGTTAAGGGAACGGTTTGGTAAAGGTCTTGCCATTGTTCAGCGTTTAGAGGTCCTGCAATGGACCTGGGTCAAATTTAGTAGGACCTCCTTCAATACTTAACGGTATTGGATGGCGGGGGTCCAAACTCTTTGATCCCCTCATAAGTTAACTACTATTAATACTATAACCCGGCTATTTAGGACTGTATCCCTGCTGACTCAGACTACTTAGTCGAGGGTAACGTCACCTCCAAAAGAGGGGCCTACCATAATTTGCATTAATAACTTAATTAATTATCGAGTAAACTGCCATTTTGGTCCCTGTGGTTTGGGCACTTTTGCCATTTTAGTCCAAATCTCAAAATTTTTAAATCTGGGTCCCTGTGGTTTCACTTTTATTGCCATTTTAGTCCAAAATTAAGAGTAAACTGCCATTTTGGTCCCTGTGGTTTCACTTTTATTGCCATTTTAGTCCAAATCTCAATAATCCATCCTTTTAGGATTGTATCCTTGCTGACTCAAACTACTGGGGTGAGGGTAACGTCACCTTCAAAAGAGGGGTCTACTACAATAACTAAGATAATCTCTTAAAATAGTGCAAAAGTGCGGAAATAATCAAAGGTTACACTAGATACGAGTCGGAACCAAGTGATTCATCTTGTCTATCTGTTTTTCTTTTTATTTTTATTTTCAGCATTTTAGTTAGTTTTTATTTTTCTTAGTTTAAAACATTTTTTCTAAACTTTTTTATTTGATTAGACGTTGAGGATAAACCGGTACTAAAAGCTCTTGTGTCCTTGGACGACCTCGGTATCTTACCAACACTATACTACGCTCACGATGGGTGCACTTGCCCATATGTGTGTCTAGTGTTAGTAAATATCGTGTTTTATAAATTTAAAACTTGACTAAAAAGTGTTAAAGGGGCTTAAAATATACACCTAATATATATAACACTCGACTACGCATCAAGTTTTTGGCGCCGTTGCCGGGGACACAAGGATTTTAAGAAAGCTTAAAATCGACGGCCTAATATGTTTTTCAAAATCTTTTTTTTTAAAACGCGCGCACTTTTTCTGCATTTTAGTTTAGATTTGCATTTACAGTAACCTGTACACGGGGCCGTGTTCACTGAACACGGGGTCGTGCTGCACATTTTCATAAAAACACCCAGTAACAGTAGCTTGAACACGGGTCGTGCTCACTGAACACGCCCCGTGCTCAACTAGATCAGTAAATTTAATTAAAACGCCCAGATACAGTTCCTGAACACGGGGTCGTGTCCACTCAACACGGGGCCGTGTCCAGCCTCTGTTTCCGTTTTTATTTTTGTTTTCTGATCTCGAGACTTGGTTGTGGTCTGCTGAGTGATTCTTATGGATCAATACTCAGGAGGTTACAACTACACCTATGAGGAGGATGATTATAGGGGTAACTATTGCACTAATTGTCGTAACTTACACTCGGTTCAAAATAGTCACTCATATCAACCATCCAATTCATACACCTACTATGAGGAACCCAGGTACGAGCCATCAACTTCATACACATCCTATGAAGACCAAAGGTATGAACCTCCTCCCTCATACTCATATTTTGATGAACCAAGGTATGAGCCTTCATACTCATACTTTGAGGAACCAAGATATGAGCCACCAACTTCATATGCTTATTATGAGGAACCATGGCGTGAACAACCCACCTCATATGAGTATTATGAAGAACAAAATTACGAACCTTATCCATCATATGCTTACAATGAAGAACAATGGTGCGAACCATCTACTTCACATGGGTATTATGAGGAACAAAGGATCGAACGGGAGGCATAATTTCTACATATTAACGAATAAAATTCATTCAATCACATTTATCTAAATAAAGTTAAACAATAGTAAACTACTAATTACTAAATTAGAAATCATTCAATCATTCAAGATTTCTATCATTCATTATTCTTATTCATAACACTATTTAGTAAACAGACAAATAATTCAATATTTCAATCATTCATTATTATGAATGCTTTTCGACAAACAAAAGCGAATGTAACATCAATCAACAAACAAAACTCAAAAGACAACAAACAAAATAACAAATATGAAATACCTCTCGGCCTCTCCTGAAATCTGAATCGAGAATCTGATTGCGGAAGTCCGGTGGCCACAGGTTCAGCGTTTGACTTTGATGACTGAGGATTTGATCAGAATTCCTGCGGGCTGCGGCGTTTGAGAATTTGATCAGCAGATCAGAAATCCTGCGGATGTCCGGTTGCTACAAACAAAACTCAAGACAAAAGACAACAAGCAATAGGGTTTTTGACAAAGTTTGGGCCTGTAAAAAAATTTGGGCTAATATATAAAGAAAACATAAAAAATTTTGGGCCCTTTCATTGTTTGGGCCCTGTTCTCAGGCTCACCCTGAACATGCTTATAACCGGGCCTGATCCTTATTTGCTGTTGGATTTAGTGATCCTCAACTCTGTCTGAAGTAGTGATCCTCAGAAGTGTTGTAGGATCAGGATCATGGATCACTATAAGGATCCCAGTACTAACGGTTGTCTACTTTGAATTCGTGAATGTTTTGCAGGAAGTTCAACTCGGACTTAGTCTTGGCGACATTCCTGGAGAATATTCCCAGACTATCCCGCACGTGCTTGGCCAAAAATGGACGTTGTGGTGAACGTGGGAGCTTGGCACAAAAGTCGGATAGTTAGTTTTAGTAGTTAATTTCTATTTTAAAAGGGGTAACGAGCTAGTAGAAAGACACTTAGTCATTTTTCAGCTACACACTCTCATATACTCGCACACTTGAAGCTCTCGACGAACCTTCATTCATTTTCACTCACTTTTTACACATTTCACGATAGTGATCCTTGTACCTAGCTCGTTACTATCCGAAGTTGTAAACATTTATTCATTTATTTGAGCTTGGTGATCGGTAGTTTCCATCACCCGGGGTTTTTTGTGCCGGAGATCAACTCTTGATCAAGGGCTTTTTCCCCGTATAAATCCTTGTGTCAATTGTGCAATTTACATTGAAGTGATCCTTGTTATTGTTATACATTATTAGCATCATACCCCATAACAGAGAGTTTGGTTGCAATATCCTCAACAGATTTTTTGACCAAAACAGTTTGGCGCCCACCGTTAGAGATGTACAAATCGGTTTTTTTAAGCAACCGGTTTCGGTTTTTTTAAGCAACCGGTTTCGGTTTTTTAACCGAACTGGTTTTTTTGGAGCAATTGAAAACCGGTTTTTTTTTTAACCGTAACCGGTTTTAACCGGTTTTAACAACTGACAAATCATAACTGGTACCAACCGGTTCTAACCGGTTATAACCGGTTTCTGTAATAACCGGTTTCCGTAACTGATTATATTAACTGATTTTAAAACCGGTTTACTATAACCGGTCAAAAAAACCGGTAAAAAAACCGGTCTGCAGGAAATGTCACAGAATGCAGTTTTTGTTGCTGTTTTGCTGTTTTTTAGCCTGTTTTTAAAAAAAAACAGCAGTTTTTAAAAAAAAACAGCAGTTTTTTTATAAAAACATAACAATGCAAATTGTAAAAACTCAAAACATAATATCATTAAGTCTACGAACAAACGAAAACATAACATAAGGAAATAAGAACGATACGAACGCTAAAGCGTAACAACGAAAATACATAAACTTCATACATAAACTTGAAGGTCCACACTAATATATATAATTTTTTAGTTGGACGAGAAAAGTAATATATCTTGAGCCGCGTCTAATCTTCTTCGGCCGAACCCGAACTCGAACTATTGCGTAGTAATTCATCTAGTTCGGCTTCTTCTTCGGTCATTGGGGTTGTCATTTCGTTTCGAACCTCGTCTTCGTACACTTCGGCTTCGTAATCTAATTCACCCTCGAGTGAGCGTATGTGTTGACATCTCTCCGCCGCATCCAAGTAGTCTTTCAAGCAAATCGACATCTCAACCGCCTTTGGTGTTAGTCGAGTCCTCCGTATCGAAATCACCCTACCACTTATAGAAAAAGCACTTTCCGAAGCTACCGTGGAAGCTTGGACCGTTAGTAAATCTCGGGCCATTGTGGCTAAGATCGGAAATTGTTCTTCCTTACTTTTCCACCAACCCAACAAATCAAAATTTTTAAAGTCTTGTGAAGTCATTGTTCGTAGAAAGTTCGACCCACCATATCGACCGAGTTCGCTACTACTAGTGTTACCACGTTGCATTTGACTCGATTCATCATACAAATAGTTGTAAACATACAAATCGTCATCTTCCATAGTTGACGAACCTTCGCCGAAAGCGGCATTTCTCATTGACTCGTGAATGTGTGACGAGATATGCCCATATTTTGTTACATAAACATCAAACATTTTTGAAAGTTGTTCATTAAAACGAGTTTTTGCGGTTTCGCCAAAGTTTGGTTCTTCTTCGGTGTTTAGATTCAACTCGTTTGTAATTTTTTCAATCAAAGAACCGGTTCCAAAAATATTAAAGCAAGGGTTTAAAGCGGCGGCACAAGTTAAAACCTCGGGTAGTTCTTTAAAATATTTTCTTAGTTTTTCCTTCATCGTATCTACCATATCACAATATGGTCTACCTCTCCCCGACAACTCGTTTAATTTTCTACACATTTTAAACAAATTGTGAAGTACCAATGAACTAGTTGGATAGTAAACCCCCGATAAAGTCTTTGTTGATGTTTTGAAAACTTGAAGCACTTGTGTAACCGTTTCAATAAGCCCCCAATTCGATTGGTGGTAAGACGAAACCTTTCCACGAATCGACAAAAGGTTATGAAATTCTATTAAACTTTCTTTTTGCAAAATAGCTTTTTCAAACATGGTGCAAGTCGAGTTCCATCGATGAGCGACGTCCCAATTGGGTCCGTAGCATACTCGACCCGCTTCCTTACACATTTTAATATATTTTGAATGCCTTTGCGTATGACTATATATATGACGTAACATTTGTTTGAAAGATTCTTTTTGTCGTTCAATAACCTTTAAACCGTCTTGAACGGCCAAATTTATGATGTGTGCGACACATCGACTATGGAAAAAAATACCCTCACAAATCGGAGTGTACTTTAACCTTAAGTGCGTGACCGAAAGCGTGTTGTTTGAGGCGTTATCAAAAGCTATCGAAAAAATCTTATTTTCCAATTTGTATGTTTTAATACATTTGTCGATAGCTTTATATATAGCTTCACCGGTGTGAGGGTAATCAAAAAGTTTAAACAAAATGGTGCGTTTCATCATTTGCCACGTCGCCGGTTCAATCCAATGGGCGGTGACACAAATATACGAGTCGGGTGAACCGTGCGGTGCGGACCAAACGTCGCTAGTCAAGTTAACACCGGTTTCTAATTTTTCAAAATAAGAAATTAATTCAAGTTTAGCATTTTTCCACATTCTTAAACAATCCCTCCTAAGAGTAGCGTGACTTACATGAGTGTATCGCGGTTGGAGAGTTCTTTGAACCATTTTGGTGTAGCGTTGGTTGTCGAAATGGTTGAACGGCAAACTTTCTTGGATTACAAACTTCGCCATTTCATCCCTTGCCATATCGAAATTGTAGGCGAACAAAGTAGCGTCACTTGCCATGGAAGCTTGACCACTAGCGGATTGTTGTTTCAACGCCCTACAAAACGGTTTTTCGATGTGTTGTTTCAAGGTGGTGTTTGCCCCAACGGCGTAAAAACCATTACAATGATGACAACGCGCTTTTTTCGGTCCGCTCGCCATCTCGCACAAATCGAAATGTGACCAAACTTCGGGGTTGCGCTTCGTTGTAAGAACACGAACAACCGTGTCGGTTGTAGACTCGCCAACATTGACCGAATCATGAGCACTAGAGCTTGCCATGTTTTTTTTCACAATTATCGAATAAGAAAAGTGAGCGTTTTTATGATATTTAGGAGATTAGAGAATGGTGTGATTGAACCAAAACACCCAACACCCTTTTATAGTAATTGGAGATGAATTTTTGACAAAAAAAAACAAAAAAAACGGCTCTTTTCTAGTCCCAACGGTCATATGACCGTTTTCTGCATTTCAGCGACAATAACCGGTTTTAACCGGTTTTTATGTATACGTTTTCGGTTAACCGGGTCTAACCGGTTTTTATAACCGGTTTTAGGCCTAATCAGTTTTTAAACCGGTTTTTTGTATAACCGGTCTTATAACCGATATCTAAGTCATACCGAACAACCGATCTATAACCGGTCAAACCGGTTTGTAACCGAACCGGTTTCAAAAAAACCGGTTTTCCCAACAACCGGTTTCGGTTAATTTTTCGGTTTCAGTTGCGTAATCAGTTTTTTTGTACACCTCTACCCACCGTGGGGCAATTGGTGCTTCGTCCTTAGAAAAATACGCATTTCTGTGCTCATTTCGGTTCACTACAACCAAGCAAATGGCTTCCTCAGCGAAGAATGCTTCAAATTTGATGCCCTCATTAACTTCTTCACAAGGCGTTCCCCCTTTGCCTCCACCACCTTCTGGATCCCAGAAGAATGCTGAGAATGTTGCGAAGAAACCAACTCCCATTTTCTCAAAACCTCCAACTTCTTCTGCTTCTTACACTCCCACTACTAGTGACATGTTTACTTTGATTTTGCAGATGAAGGATCAGATACGGCAGCAAGATAAGACCAATGAGAGGATTCTCAAAGAAATCGGAGATCTCAAGAAACAAAAGACAACGGCAGAGGATCATTCCCCACTGGTGCCGAAATCCTTGAATTTTGATACTCCGGTGATTACTTCTCAGCCATCAGTGGTTCCAGACGTTCAATATGTGGGTGGACCGAAAGGAGTGCACTACGGAACAACAACAATGACCCAGGCAGCAGGTTCATATTTCCAGCCAGCGGGATCCTATCCTCAGCATATGGGATCCCTCACGAATTCAGGAGGATATTCAGGAATGCAGCAGGTTCAAGGATCCTCCTTTGTTCCAGGATCATCCCAGGTTCAAGGATCCTCCTTTGTTCCAGGATCATCCCAGGTTCAAGGATCCTCCTTTGTTCCAGGATCATCCCAGGTTCAAGGATCCTCTTTTGTTCCAGGATCGTCCCAATTTCAGGGATCCTTCCAGATGCCAGGATCCTTGAGGAGTTTGCAAACAGGAAGTTCAGATGTCCATCAGGGAGATTTTATTCCAATGCAGACCAATGCTTCTACTGGTCCCTCGATCATTCCAGAGCCCCAACAATATGGATTAACATCCAATCTTCCTAATTTGAATCCAATGGGAGGTAACACTTTTAATAATTCTTATACTACTAACCATGGTCTTATGCAGGATCCAGGTATCAATCATGCCATGGCCAGAGAATTGCAAAAGCTAAAGGATATGATATCAAGTGTTCCAGGAGTGGTCAAACCTATCCCAGAGATTGCAGATGGGAGCCACAAGATATCTCGTTTTGCACCACCAATCTGTGATGCAGAGATACCCAAGAGGTTCCATGTGCCAACAATGAAGCTGTATGATGGTTCGACGGATCCTGAAGAACACATAGCACAATACAGGGAGAGGATGGAGATCAATCCAATTCCAGAAAGGTTAAAGGAAGCATGCCTGTGCAAGGGATTCGGATCCACTCTTACTGGATCAGCTCTCAAATGGCTGCTAAGTCTTCCTCCCTATTCTATTACCTCATTTGCTAATCTAGTTAACTTGTTTAATAATCAGTTTTCTTGTAGTAGAAAATTTGAACGATTAACTAGTGATCTATATAGGATAACCCAGGGTCATAATGAATCATTAAGGGATTACATCACCAAATTCAGTAAAGAATCCTTAGACATTCCCAACTTAGATATAGCCACGGCTGTTGAGGCCTTTAAAATGGGATTGCTTAGGGATTCGTCGTTCTATGATGATCTTGTTATGACACCATGCAGGAACTTAGATGAGGTAAGAACCCGAGCACTTAGGTTCATTCGGCTAGAGGATGACAAGAGGATCCAAGAGAGGTTAGCAGGATCCTCAAAGCAGGATAAGCAAGGATCCTCATTCAGGAACAACAAGTTCAGATCCTACAACAGATCTGATAACCAGAACGTACATTCTGTTGATCAAGAAGAGGATGATGAGGATTATCCTCCAATTTCTGAATATTGTTTTTGTGTTGATAACAATGAACTAATCCTTGCGATGCATAACCTAGGTGATAAAGCTAGATGGCCAAGAAAAAATGATAGGCCAGCTGCAACTAAGGATAAATCAAAGTGGTGTGCATACCATGAAGATTTTGGGCATCTCACAGAAGAATGCATTGCACTAAGAAAGGAAATTGGGTACTTGTTGAGCAAGGGGCATCTAAAGGAATTGTTGGGAAGAAAAAAGTCAAGGACTCAGGATCCTGAAAGGATCCCTGAGAAGGCTCCAGCCCCTCCAGCAGATGCACAAGTGATAAACTTTATTTCTGGAGGATCAGACATTTGCGACACATCCTTCTCAGCAGCTAAAAGGCATGCAAAGGAAACTAAAATGGATAATGGAGAAAGACCAGTTCGAACATCAAGTGTCTCCGAAGGAAAAGTCATAACCTTTGATGAGGATGATCGTGTTGATATCCAGGATCCTCATCACGATGGTTTAGTTATTACTCTTTTCATTTCTAACCATTTTGTTCGCAGGATCCTTATAGACGGAGGAAGTTCAGTGAACATTATCCAGCTTGATGTTCTAAAGAAGATGGGTATCCCTGAATCAGATATCATACCAAGATCCTCCGTGCTCGTGGGATTTAGTGGCGAAACTAAGAATACCCTGGGGGACATAAAACTCCCAATATACATTGAAGGCCTACACTCTTATCAAAAATTTTGTGTTATTGACTGTTTATCTTGTTGTAATGTTATCCTTGGCAGGCCTTGGATACACGATATGAAAGCAGTCCCATCTACCTACCATCAATGTGTGAAGCTCCCTAGTCCTTGGGGAATAGTGAAGATTGATAGTGATCAGCAGGAGGCTAAGAATTGCTACACTTCATCGATGAAACCAGCCTCGAAGTCAAGGGAGCAATAGCAATCAAGGTATCCTCCAAGGGATGTCTTGGAGGCAAGAGAGCAGGATGTGGTAGAAATCCTCATGGATCCCGATGATCCTGAATCCAAAATCTATATCGGATCAGGGATCCTTGGCGAAATGAAAGAAGACCTCGTATCCTTCCTCAAAAGGAGAAAGACTACCTTTGCATGGAAACACGAAGACATGACTGGTATATCCAAAGATGTAATCACTCACAAACTCGGCATTGACAGGTCCTTCAAACCAATCCATCAAAGGAGAAGAAAGTTTGCACCGGAAAGGAATGCCATTATCCAAGAAGAGGTAGAGAAATTGCTCCGGGCAGGTATGATTAGAGAGGTCAAGTATCCAAGATGGTTGGCCAATGTGGTTGTTGTTCAAAAGAAAAACGGAAAGTGGAGGGTATGTGTCGATTTTACCGATTTAAATAAGGCATGTCCCAAGGATCCTTTCCCATTACCCCACATTGACTCCATGGTGGATGCAACTGCGGGTCATGAACTGTTAACTTTTATGGATGCTTCATCTGGATTCCAACAAATCCAAATGGAACCATCCGACCAAGAGGATACAGCCTTCATGACTCCAACTGGTATATACTGCTATATTGCTATGCCGTTCGGACTAAGAAATGCAGGTGCAACATATCAAAGGCGGGTGAATATGATGTTCAGGACCAGATTGGACAAACTATGGAGGTTTACATAGATGATATGGTGGTAAAATCCTTAAAGGCTGAGGATCACCTAAGAGACTTGGAGGAAGCATTCAATATCCTTGATAAATATAACATGAAACTTAATCCTTCAAAATGTCACTTTGGTGTTAAAGCAGGTAAATTCTTAGGATATATGGTGATGAAGAGAGGCATTGAAGCTAGCCCGGAACAAATCAAAGCAATAGTGAACATCAAATCTCCGGCCAATGCTAAGGATGTTCAAAGGCTAACAGGCAGGATAGCAGCTTTGAACAGATTTATATCCAAATCCTCAGAGAAGTGCAAAGAATTCTATGATATCCTAAGGAAAAACAAGAAATTTGAGTGGACTGAGAAGCATGAAAATGCTTTAAGAGCCCTCAAAGATTACCTATCCTCAGCCCCGGCTTTGATGAAACCAGAAAAAGGCGATGTGCTATCCTTGTATCTTGCAGTATCCTCAAAAGCAGTAAGTGCGGTCCTTGTTAAGGATCATGAAGGAAACCAGAGATTTCAGGAAGGATGGCTAAGTGGGCAGTGAAGCTAAGTGCATATGATATAAAATATGAGCCTAGGACAGCCATCAAATCCCAAGCACTAGCTGACTTTGTGGCTGATTTCAGTAGTGATTTACAAAAAGAAGCTGAGTTAGAAGTCCAGCAGCTAGAAGAGACCAAGGATCCTTGGATACTCTATACTGATGGATCCTCAAATATCAAAGGCACAGGGCTTGGAATACTACTAAAATCGCCACAGGGGGACATAATACCCCACTCTATAGCTTGTGAGTTCCAAACCACTAACAATGAGGCTGAATATGAAGCCTTAATTGCTGGTTTGCAAATTGCAAAGCATATGGGGATTAGGTATCTTGAGGTACATGTAGATTCATTGTTAATTACAAATCACTTTAATGGATCCTACGCTGTTAAAGGTGAAAAGCTAACCAAATATTTAGAGATAGTCAAAAGTTTGGCACTCTCTTTTGTTTCCTTTAGTCTGACGCAGGTACCAAGGGAAGAAAATACAGAGGCTGATGCATTGGCTAATTTAGGATCATCCTTGAAGATCCCGGAGGATATCAAGATCCCTATTATCCATATCCTGACCCTGGCTATCGAGGATCACGAGGCTATGGAGATAGGAAATGATTCTGCAATTATCCCTTGTGAGGATACTCAATCCCATTCAGGATCATGGATCTCACCAATTATGAGATACTTACAACACGGAGAGATTCCTACAGGAGAAAACCCTAGGGCTTTCAAATCTAAGGTATCTCAATTCACAATTTTAAATAATATGTTGTATAGACGATCTCTTGCAGGACCATACTTGAGATGCATTGAGGATCCTGAAATCCAAGAAGTTTTAAAAGACTTCCATGAAGGAGATTGTGGAAACCACACTGGGGGCAGGGCATTATTCTCAAGGATCCTGAGGACAGGATACTACTGGCCAACCATGAAGAGAGATGCTGTGGAGTATGCTAAAAGATGTGATCCTTGTCAGAGACACAGCAATATCCTTCATCAACCAGCTGAATTATTGCATCATATATCCTCCTCTTGGCCATTTATGAGATGGGGTATGGATATAGTTGGTAAGCTCCCTAAGGCACCTGGTGGAAAAGTATTCATGCTTGCTATGACTGATTACTTCTCCAAGTGGATAGAGGCTGAAGCTTTTGCCCAAGTCAGAGAAAAGGAAGTTATATCCTTCATTAAAAGAAATATTATAACTAGATTGGGAATTCCTTCTGAGATTATATGTGATAATGGTTCCCAATTTATTGGGGGCAGAACCACTAACTTTTGTGACAGCTGGGGGATTAAGATAATAACATCAACACCAGTCCACCCACAAGCTAATGGTCAGGCAGAATCATCCAACAAGATCATTATCAACAATTTAAAGAAGAAGCTTGGATACAAGAAAGGGAAATGGGCAGAAGAACTACCCTATGTGCTTTGGGCTGATAGGACAACCCCTAAGAATGCTACTGGTCAAACGCCATTCTCTTTGGTATTTGGGGCAGAATCAGTGATCCCAACAGAAATGGTGGTTCCAACTGCAAGAACAAGTACCCGTGATCCTGAGGAGAATGATGAGAACTTGGCTCAAGATCTGGATACTATTGAAGAAATCAGAGATATGGCTAGGATAAGGATGGCCAGTTATCAGCAAAGAATGGCTGGTGCTTACAACAAAAATGTCAGGATCAGGAGGTTTCAAGTTGGAGATATGGTATTAAGGAAAGCATTTCAGAATACCACCAATCCTGCTGATGGAAAATTGGCTCCAAAATGGGAAGGCCCTTATTTGATTAAAGCTGAAGCAGGAAAGGGGGCATATAGATTGCTAACCATGGAAGGTGATTTGCTACCAAGAGCTTGGAATGCTGTCCACTTGAAGAAATATTTCATGTAAGCAGGATCCTCATGGCACAGATGATCCTTAAAGAATCCTCAAAGTATCAGTGATCCTTACTTAGGTAATATCCTAAACTTGAACTATCTCATTTCTTTATTTTCTCATATAAGGATAAGGATCATGTATCCTTTATCCATCTCTCACGTGAGTTTAAGTTTTGAAAGTTCAGGTATCCTTAGCATAACATTGGTTATCCGCTGAAGCAATCCGTTCCTTGGGTTTAACCCCAGTTATTTGGGCTTGACCCCAGTTCCGCCTGTAGCGCATGATGATCCTGGTATAGTTCAAGGCAGTGGGACCAGTACTCGTTTTAGGGGCTGATAATTCCATTGTACTGGCTATGCTTAGGATCCTACGTATAATGGTAGACGTACCATACATCCGTTCCTAAGGTTTCTAACGTTTTCACGTTAGCTAAGGTTTCTAACGTTTTCACGTTAGCTAAGGTTTTGGCATTTTCATGTCACTAAGTTTGGATAGTCGCCAGTTAGGGCCATACTCCAGTTTACATACGATCCTTGGGCTTGTCCCCAGTTATCCTTGGGCTTGTCCCCAGTTGCTAACTCTTTTCTTATGTTGGCTTAGTCCCAAGTTATGCTCTATTTCAGGTTCTTGAAGATAGGAAACTAGGGATCCTTGATCCTTACTTTATTCTAAGGTTTATCTTATAGTTATCCTTATTATGGTTAGGATCCTAACTTGGACCCTCAGGTATGATCCTTAACTATTTTTTATTCTATTCATTATTTATTTGAATAACCCTTAAAGTTTGACAACTAGACTTGTGATCCTTAAAACATATTGCTTTTTGAGATTCTTTAACTAAAGGATATCTGATCATGGATCATATCCTAAATATTTTCAATCTGACTTATTCAAAATTATTTATTCAATAAATGTGCATCAAAACAAAGGAGAATCAAAGAAACACAAGGATAACAACACAAGATAAGCGACAAAAGGTTAAGATTTTATTTATTAACAAAGTAGTAACCCTTAAGAGGTTGTCAAAATTACCTACCCCGAGCATCTACCAGCAAAACGTGGCCCGTCCGCTGGGGTAGGTAAAGGGTGTCCATGATAATAAGTTCGAAAGTAGTGCAGGAATATAAAGGCGGCAGGATCACAATGGCTTCATCCCCAAAACAGAGGATCCCTCCACCAATTGCAATCCTGCCTATTGTCCAAAGGATCATACATGATCCTTAATCCTAAAAACCTATTGTTTAAGTACAACCCATCATTGTTCAACAAAAAACACCATAACCAAAACAAACTATCAAACTTAAAAAATGG